>PVKA01001081.1:0-159873 GCA_004027165.1 Ctenomys sociabilis | reverse complement strand
GATGTAATTCATGTATAAAAATTAAGATTAGTAAGCAGGTACATTCTTAATTTACTGATAAGAGATATCTGCTAAAATAATATCTGTAAGTATAATATCATGTATGCACCTTGTACGATACCAAAACATTATGAAAACTGTTTGCAATGTATTAATTTATTGAATCTGTATTGTTAAGGTGTCTTGAAACTGTCTGATTGATATTTGTACTTCTGTAAAAAAAAAAAAAAAAAAAGACGAAAAGGGAAATCTTTCCAACCAAAGTACTGTCAGGTGTAGAGTAGGATCTCAGAGAAACCTTAGGCATTGCAGTTTGATAGCATGAAGTGTGCATGCCAGGTGCATGAGATGTATCTCCAAGGAAGAGACTGAAAGAGAGGAGCACCTGTGTCAAACTTATATGCCACATGCTGAGTTGTCACCCGATTTCAGGAAAGGATAAGTCAGGTAAGTAGGATAGGTCTGGAAGGATGGAACATCCAGAAGTCAGATACATGGGGCTCCATGTTACAGGGAGATGGGTTAGACACAAAGTCTAACCAAAAGAAAAAGGGTGAATGACTGGTTAAGAATACTAAACTACCTAAGTTGAAAGGATCAAAGTGGGGGAGGGCCTACTTTGTGCTTAGTGTTCAGAGTATTTTACCAAGCTCTGTGAGGATTGGGTCAGTGGTCTGATGGTAGCACTCACATTATGTTCCTGTGCTTATATATTTTTGTAAATTTTTTTTTTTTTTTTTTTTTGGTCTTTTTGAGACAAGATCTCACTATGCAGTCCAGGCTGGCATTAAGCTCACTTTGCAGCTCCGGATGGTCTCGAACTCACAATAATCCTCCTGCCTCAGCCTCCCAAGTGCTGGGATTACAGGCCTGCGCCACCACACCCAGCCTTTTCCTTTTTTTTTTTTTTTTATTTTTGTAAAATTTTCAAAGGTATAATGGTTGATGCCTTGTGTGAACTTGAGAAGTTTAGAAATTTAACCAAGTGACTCAGCAGGGAGCATGGGTCTCACATTGTAAATACCCTCATCAGTGCAAGAGGACGGCAAGGAGATGGGGTAAGTTCCAGATTCCCCGGGAGTGGAGTGGGGTGGGGGGGGGTGGCAATGCAGCTTCCAATACAAGGGCAGAAAAGAGTTCCATTCCCCTCACCTTTTTACTGCGGTCTTTTTCTGTCTCCGGCCCCCTTGAACTGTTATCATGCTTTGGAGCCAACTGATTATTGACTGAAACTTTCACACACTGTAAATAAACCTCTCCTTTAATTTTGAGTGTAGGTATTTTGTCCCAGCAACTAAAGAAAAGCAACCAAGACAAAAGATAAGATTTCTTTGAGGTGTATTTTTTTTTTTTTGATATAATGTCTCTGTCTTTGTTTTGATGCTAGGTTTGAGCTACAAATTTAAAGAAAATTTGTCTCTTTGCCTCAGAAGAAGGACTTGTATGTTTCCTTCACTAACAAAAGTGCCATACATCTAACTTGTCAGATAATTTAAAGGAGAGAGGAGAAGGTGGGGGCTGAGAGGGAGGTTAATAAAAGGAGAATGCTGTCAAGTCTTTGAAGACAGTGGGCACATCAGAATGAAGAGGGCTAGTGGGACAGAATTGCTGATGGAATATAATGCCCTGGAGCTATTTTGTAGGAATGCCCATCGAGACCGTTTGTGTAACCAATGGTTCTGAAATTCATGCTCTTTAGGTAAGATGTGGAAAATAATTTTGGAGCTAAATAACAGAAATTTAAGCCTGGAGAGAATAAGTGCTTGCCAGACAAGCACAAGGTCCTGAGTTCAATCCCTCGTATCACAAAAACAGAAACAAAAACAAAAGAAATTTATAGTTATGGCACAATTTGCTTCCATGATATATTGCTTGTCGTGTGTGTTATTTATTTATGGTAATGTATTTCTATTAGACGATTTTTATCATGAAAATACATATTCATTTAACAATGAACCTATTGCCTTTCATGTAAACGGAGGGTACTAAGGCAGGAGCTGCTTATTCTATGATTTTCTTCTCTTGCAGTAAGAAGGTTTTGTGTACTGGAACTGGCAGCGTTTATGTCCTACTAAAATGGACAGGGATAGAGTGGCACATACATAAGAAAAATAAACATAAAAGATCATAAAATTCAGGGAGTACCTGGAACAGAATGTTCTGGTTTTGATATGATAGTGTCGGGGGCTGCTCTGAAAGGGCTTGTTTGTGGAGGAAGTTGGTGGGTTTTAGTTTTTTTCAAGATCCTAGAAAGATTGCCATGTGGTCTGCCTTCCAGTTTATGAAAGTGGGTAACTAATCCTTTCGCCCCTCTTATGTGAGTTTTCTTCCAGATGTGAGCTGTAAAATAACAAACACACTTCATAAACTATAATGGGCACTGAGCAGTGTAGCAGTCATTGAGGAAGGCTCTGAAGGGCATGGGAAGGTCAGACAACTGCGTGGTATTATTCATATGATTGGAGAAAGCACCACTTCAGAAATTAAAACTTATGTCTTAAACTGGAGCTCTTTCATCTGTGCTTGGGAGAATGGCAGTGTTAAAACCATAGACTTTGTTTTGTTTTTGCTTTAAGTTAATTTTATTGATATAAGTAATGATCACATTCACCATATAAAATTTGCGCCAGTATGTGATTATTTTTTCCCATTTCCCTCCTCTCCTTTCAATGGTTCTACCCTTCCTTATTTTATAAAAAGCTTTGTTTCCTTTTCTTCTTCTGCTCTCTACTTTCTTCCTTTTTTCTTTCTTCCTTCCCTTCCCTTGGCCCCTTCCCTAGTTCTCCTCCTCATCTGAGCATTTTCTTTCTATTTTTCGGGGTCTATCATCCATTTTGATCCTTACTTATGCTTTTGGCTTTTTACACAAGATAAGCAATGTGATATTTAAACATGTGTGTCTAATTTATTTCATTTAAAAGTACGGTCTCAAGGCACACCCATTTACCTAAAGATGTCACAAATTCATTCTCCATTATGGCACAGTAGCACTCAAGTATATATAAAAACCAAATTTTCCTTTCTTTAGTGCCTGGAGTTGAACTCAGAACCTTGTGCTTGCCAAAAAGGTGGTGGTGCCTGCTGAGCTATATCCCCAGCCTCCAAACCACATTTTCTTTAACCATTTATTCATTGATGGGCATCTAGGCTATTTCTAAGATTTGGCTATTATAAATTGCATTTTGGAATCACATTTTCTAAGTTTGCTACTGGGGGTTAGTACTACCTGATGGTATTTTAAAACAGCAAATAGTTGTGTCTTGCATGTAAGGTGGTTTGAGGACGGAAAGAGGGGGGTACTCTTGATGTGGAAAGTACTGCTTCCAGCTACCACCGTGAGGACTTTCAAGCTTTCTCTAGTCTAAAGCATAGCTTTTGCATCAGTGTAACTGTGTTGCATGGCTTAAGGAGGGCTGAATGTGGTAAGATAAATATAGTTTCTTCTCAAAATGCTCATTTTGTTGATAGCCAATATATTCTTATATTTTTGAAGAGTCTTGGATCTAAAAATTATTATTTGATCATTCATATTTATGTAGTACTGTGTGAAGTTTTGATACATATAAACAAAGTATAATGATCAAATCAAGGTCGTTAGCCTTTCCTTCTCCTTAAACACTTAAAAAATTTGTATGAACATATAGTTGTACTCATTTATGAGGTACATGATGCCATGCGCATGGATCGTATCAGAGTAATTAATATACTTGCCCCCTTAGCATTAGTTTGTGTTTAGAGCTTTCAAATTCATCTCTGCCAGTTATTCATAGAATATAAAATAGGGTTCTGTGAACTGCTGTCACTTCACAGGGTTGTGGAACTCTAGGAGCTGCCAACCTGTGTTGAGGCATCCAGCTTTCCTCCATCTCTGCTCTCGTCTGCCATTCCCAGCTTCTAGGAATCACTGTTCTCCATTAGACTGAACTTGTAGGTAAGGCAAAAGTGATACACTGCATGCGGAAGAATAAGTGGGGAGCTCCAGACAATAGCCTTGGAGCCCAGGAATGCAGGCTTTTGTCATTTCCCCAGCCTCAGAGTTTTTGGTGGTCCTGGCTGCTATTGTTGGAAGATGTAGGTGCGGAGACTTCCTTTTGCTTCCTCACTAGTTAAAAATCCAAAGAATTGGGCCAGGGAGATGGCTCAGTGGAGTAAGCACTTCCCTGGCAAGTGCAAGGGCCTGAGTTCAATCCCTGGTTCCGCAAAAAAAAAAAAAAAAAAAAAAATCCAAAGAATTATACAAGTTTGTCTGTGTAAACCCCAAAGTGAATTTCTAGATTGGGGAAGAATCCTGACATGTTTTAATTTAGCACTTTAATAACATGTGTTCGCAGCACCTCGCTGTTTTAAGTAATCGAAAACATTGTCACCATGGGTTGCTTATGAAAAAGGCAAACTAAGATATTTTCAGAAACATTGCATAATATACCTGCACTTTTTTTCTGGTAAATAATCTTGATTTCCTTATTTACTGTGACAAAAAGAATTTGTCAGATTTGCACTTCTAGAATACACAAATACATAATTCTTGGAGATAGATTGTGTATGTCTTTTACCATTTTGATAGACTTGCCAAAATCTAAATATGTACTCCCTTATTAACATTTGTGTGATATTTTAAATGAAAAGCTTAACTTGATTAAAACATAGGCATAAAAACAAAGTAGATGACACACAAGCATAGACCAGATTTCATGTCATCTTCCACATCTATAGTTTCTCAATCTGGCACTTTTGTGTTTGACTTTATTATTCTGAGAGTAAACAGGGAAGTTACTTTGCAGGTTGAAGGAGGACTTGTGATTCTTGTCTCTCTAGCTTTACATATTTCTTTCTCTTATTTCAGAAGATCTCTTTATATTCCTGGATGAAACCTCCCTTTCAAAAATCCATGGAATTGCTTGTATCTTCATTCATATAACATTCTGAACTCAAAGTGCAAAGCAGTTATTTTCTTGTATATTTATGTTTTCCATGATTTGAGATCTTTTTGTTCAGACTGCACATCCTACAGATTCAGGGACACTAGCAGGTAGAATTGAGGGCAGATACGCAAGGGCTGTCAGTAGCACACTGTCTCACACAAGTACCTGCAGAAAAAAAAACAGAACTTTGTATAGTAAAAGCATCCAGAATTGAACCAGAGCTCTTGGGTGAAGCACACTGGGGTCTGGGACAGTGGGAAGGGGGTCTTCAGTATAAATTCCATTGAACTTTCATCAAACTTCAAATTAAAATATGACAGGTAATTAAATGCTTATTACTTGAGTAATTTGTTTATTAGGTAATTTATTAATCAAATAATCTAGAACTCCTACGAACTGTGAATTCATAATATTACAAGTAATTAAATATTCATTAATCAAGTAATTTACTCACAGCTCCAGTGGCTGCGCAGATAGGACTTGCAAGGCTGAAGAATTATAAACCCTATTTCTCTCTCTTTTTGAGAGAAACAGACATGGCTTAAGCACATGGAACCTCAGGTGCCAACACAAACCTGCTGGAGCAGAGTGAAGAGTGGAGCGGGATTGACCCATGCTGAAAACCCGAGGATACAGGGTGATGAGCGTGCTTGCATTCCGTAACACGTAGAATGATCAGCCAAAGTGGACAATCAGCTTTTTACTCCCAGCTCTCCCATGGGTCCATCATGTGGGCTGGTGGGGCTAGATGCCCTGCAGAAGCGCCACAGGATCGGAGAGGTTGTGACCCTTCATGTAAGGGACGTACCGGATGTGGGGGAGACAACCTGTAATCAATGTCAGTAGGGAGAAAGAGAACTGTTATGAAAGATGAGAAAATTTAGAAGTGGAATGTAGTGCCACAAGCATATCCAAGTATGTGCTGAATGGCTCAAATTGCAGTGAGAGTATTCAGTATACTGGAATTGTCTGGTTTACACTCCTGCCAAAGTGGACAGCTCTAAACAGCCACACAAAAGGATGGAAATTACAGATAGAAAAGGCTATAAAACCTGGGGAAATATCTTCAGGAGAGAAAATAATTTATTGAGAGACTTGGACATTATCCTTTTTAGGTGCAGGGACAGCAGTAGGTACCAGACAGCCCTGCGATGTTGGAACTGTCTGGAGCTGCCATGGGATCAGGAAACTACAGTCACAAAAGGTGGCATGTAGGAATATGAACCAGATACCTACTGGTCGTAAGGAGCAAGGAATAAAAACAGAGCCTAAGGAAATGTGTCATCCTTTCCCGTGTATTCCAGCAAGCTGGGATACAGGGAGCAACAAATTCCTGGAGGCACCCTGTCCGTTCTATTTTCCTTTACCTGGGAAAGTTTAAAAGTGATATGTACATTTGGTTTGGTGAATGCTGGAAGGTGATGTAAATAGTTTGTTTACACAAAATTAGCTATGCACATTCCTTAGCCTGTTTTCATCCCCCAATAAATGTGAAAAGTTTCTGTGTCATGGGACTCACTTAGTGAGATTAAGCTCAGGAGCCCTCTGCAGCTATATCAATCCAGTCTTCCCCAGTCTTCTGTTGTTTCTTTGGGCTCCAACTGATAACATATAACAGTGGTGGAGTACAGTGAGTAGTTGCTGCAGGAGAAGTGGATGCTGGATCCCATTCAAAGGGCTCCCTGGAGGGAGGGGACCCAAAGAGACAGGGGTATGTGGAAAATACTGCGGAAAGCTGTAGCTGAGTGCTTCTCAGAAGCATCAGGCAGGGACTGCGTAGGACATGTAAGTACATAAGGAAATATATAGCTCCAACGTTGTTACAAAAGGAACCTCAGGAGAACTGGCATGGCCCACCTGGATAACAAGAAGCCTAAATGACAGCAACCCTGCCTTCATCAAAGAAGATGGTGAATGCGCCATCTACTTCCTGCTCCCACCTCTGGGCAGTAGAATAACTGAAGTAGACAGGGACATGGAGAGGAAAGAAGAAACCTGCTGCTTGAAGGTGGAAAGCCAGAGGGTTTGTTGAAGGTATTGCATAAAGTCAGAGAAGGAAAAGGCAGGAGGGTGTCAGGAACAATTGGGGGGAATTAAACACTTTCTTGACTTTTATCACATTGACTTAAGCCCATTTAGCGAACTACTTCTTCATCTTTTATTAAATCCTGAACAATGTGGGAGTGACTTTTAGGCAAGATCTTGGAAAGGGACTATCAATCCCCAGGCTCTCGAAAGGCTGACCAGGAACAAGGACAACACTGAGAGTTCACACTTCTTATGTATAAACAGCTTTGCCTTTTATAGGATAAGTGGTTGCTTACTAGATGCACTGCCATGATCCTGTATTTTTCCCACTTACTGCTTTTTTAAAAATTCAACTAGTTCTTTATTATACATTGTGACAACATCTCCACTAGACTGAATGCTCAGGAGCTTGAGAAGACCTTGTGGCACACCCGTGAGGAAACATTGAGCTGTACTCTATTTATGCAAAGCAGAGCAGCAACTACCAGGGAACCACAATCAACGCCCTGTCCAGAGTTCTGCCTTAGAAACCAACAATGCATCTTCAATAGCCATGCATACATTTAAAATACATGATTTAAAAACACGTAGTTTAAGTTAAAATTCAATGATAAAATTAATTTAAAATTCACCTGTATTTCACAGATATCCTTTAATGATCAACAAGTCTTTAGTGGCTTTTGACTTTTCATTGTAATTGAAGGCACTCACCCTTTAGATTATAAATGCAGACACTGGCAGGAGAGAAGATAGGCGAAGTCAGATGGTGACAAATGAGACTGTGTCCTCTTTCCTGTTTCTTCCTCAGGAAGATCTAGGCCACTTTCACTTATGTATACCCTGGGTTATGTTCCAGAGTGATTACCCAGCATTGTTCTTAGTCCAAGCTTGAAAATGTACAGAAATAAAGTACAACCAAGTTGTGAGTTTCTGTCCACAAAACTTTCTGTTTTCAGTATCTTTTTAATAGTGTTACAGGCCAATCCCTCTTTGTCATACTGTATCCAGATTTAATGTAAATAATTGTTTTATCTTGGGGCAGAAGTAAGTGAACTTGCAGATTCAGAATCAACTGCGGTCTTCAAAAATAGGAATCTGTAGGCTTCTGTGCCACCCCAATCTCTGTCATGAAATAAATGCCACCTAGAAAACACAAAACAGGCCTGCAGACCAGCGCTAGCTCAGCCCAGGGAGATATGCTTCTTATAAAACATTTACAAGACAAATTCAAGGCAAAATTTGGTTGTTTTTTTCTTTTTGTCGGAACTGGGGATTGAACTCAGGCCCTTGCACCTGGCAGCGAAACAAGGCAAAATTTGGTACGGGGGCACAAGCATACCAAAAATGTTGTGGTGAGGTACAATTTGTTGCTTCATTAATTGCTCTGTTTTGGGTTGAGGTTGGTAATTGGATACAATTTTTAAAATTTTTGGTGACTGCCTGT
This sequence comes from Ctenomys sociabilis, assembly GCA_004027165.1. Taxonomy (NCBI): domain Eukaryota; kingdom Metazoa; phylum Chordata; class Mammalia; order Rodentia; family Ctenomyidae; genus Ctenomys; species Ctenomys sociabilis. The sequence continues at coordinate 151,479 of PVKA01001081.1, read as the reverse complement.
GTCTGAGAATAAAAATAAAGACTTCCGGACCATAAGTCTACTTGAAATGATTTCTTTGGTTTCCTCTGGCTCACATCCCATGTAATGTTGAGCCAATGAAGTCCCTCGACGGAGCAGCCAGGTGCTGTGATTTCTGCAATCCACAGTGCTAGCCTCTGTTTCCATTCCTGCTTTCATAGGTTTTTAAGACTGCAGGGAAGGGAGAAACCAGAAAGCTGATGTTTTACCGTTCATTCACTCATCCCAAATGTCCACTTAGTTTGTCTTTGTGTTTTTTTTTTGTTTTTTTTTTTTGTTTTTTGTCTTTTTGAGACAGGGTCTCACTATGCAGTTCAGGCTGGCCTTAAGCTCACTTTGTAGCTCAGGCTGGTCTCGAACTCACAACAATCCTCCTGCCTCAGCCTCCCAAGTGCTGGGATTACAGGCATGCGCCACCACGCCCGGCTTGTGTGGTTTTTTTAAATATCAATAATTGAAGAACTGTTATAATTTTTTTCTTTTATCTTCTCTATTTAGGGACAATTTTGAATTTATTTGAGCAGTTAACTTTGATGGGCACTCAAGTTATTGCCACTGTTTTATGTAACTAACAACGATGCAGAGAAACTTAGAATAAATTCTTTGATCTGAAATTGCTACATTAAAAACAAAAGTGTTGCCATTGCCTGCTGTAAATGTTGGACTGGATTTACAGTTGCACACGCTTCTCCACCAACACAGCATCACCAAACTTGCTATCAACTCAGTAGCGGCAAAATAGTACCTTAGTGCAGCTAGGATTAAGAGATAACGTGGTTAGCAATACCTGAGTCTCCTTTCGTGGGTATCAAAAGGCACATTTTAATTGGGTTGGTTTTAAAATTTAACTTCTATGGACTATCTACCTGTTAGGGAATTTAGCCATTGCTTTCTGTAGTATATGCACAATCTGTCATTTACTTTCAGACTCTGGTCGTGATACTTTGGCATACCAATACTCTATTGTTTGTATATACTCACCTCTTATCTGACTTCTGTATTTGTTGCCATTTCTTTCTTTGAGATTATTGGATTCTTTTGTTACCATTTTTAAGATGTTAATATGCACCTCTGTTTTCCATTTGGAATTTATTTTGATAAAGTTCTGCTTAAATTAACTTTTATTATAATTTTATTATGCTAATGTCACTTATTGAACAAAATAGGCATTGCTGTTGATTTTAAATGATCTCATTATAATGTTATTTTATATGCTTGCAGTCTTTTCTAAATTCTGCACTCTAGGCCATTAGGTGCTCTCTCATTTATGTGCCAGTTTGTTACTATCAAGTTTAATGGTAGGTTAGTCCTCTTCTACTACTTTTCTTATTCAGAATTTTGTTGTTTTGTTAGTTTTCTAAAGCAAGTTTGTTGAAAGAAAGTACATTTTTCATTAAAAATAAAACAGATGAATTTAAAGGCAATTGACATTTATACAGTTAATCTTATTTTAAAACAAGGTGTATATTTTCCTGTTTCTTTTGCATTTATAAGATTTCAAGGGTTCTTCAAAGATATTACATCTCTTCAGTTAGATTTATTCTGAGATATTTCATATAATAGCATCTATTATTTTCATCTTGTTTACACTTGAACATCATAAATTTATATGTATTATTTTATACACATTCATCTTCCTAAATAGTTTTGTTGGGCATAATCACTTTTTAGTTCATTAACTTGGTTTTTAACATTTTTAATAACAGCACTTATGCTTCATCTTAGTTTTATAGTGCATTCTATTATTCTGTTGTTTGTTTCAATTGGAACTTTTAGAAAAATGTTGAAAAATATTCTTGATAGTGGTCTTGTCTTGTGTACGACTAATAGAAAAGTTTCTAGTATTTTCCTATCAAGTAGGATTCTGGCTTTTGGATTGAGATAGAAAAATGAACACATCATCTATCATTTATTTGCTTAGTAGTTTTATTGAATACAGGTAAGAATTTTATCAGCAGTCTTTTCACTAAAGAGAAATAACATCCTATTTTCCTTAAGTCTTCTAATATGGAAAATTATATTACTAGATTTCCTAATACTAAGCAGTCTTTCCCATCCATGGACTGCACAACTTTATCCCATTGTGTTCTTTGAACATGCTTCTAGAATCTGTTTGCTAATATTTAAGGGTTTTATCTTTGTCTTGAGCTTGGTCTAGTTTTCCTTTCATTTCTGGGGAGTCATTATATCAGTAAAAAGAGTTTGGAAGGTTCTCTCAGTTGAAAATATTCTTGAAAAGTTTAATAGCTTTGTAATTAGTTGCTTTTTATTTCATTACCATACTTTGTTTAATTCATATTGAACACTTTTGGTAGATGGAGATAATAAATAGTTGCAGTGTCTCTTCTTCCATACCATTTGGTCTACTTAGACTTTTAAATCCATTATTAGATTTCAATAAAATATATTTTTCTATTTCATAAGGCAGATACTTGCATACCTTTCAAAGCAGTAGTGTCAGAATTCTATTCATTTTCTTGGACCCACTTATCTTTTCATCATTTGTTCTGTTTGCACATGAAAAAATTCATTTTTAAAAAATGTAAAGCTCAGTGAAATTTGCAAAATGATGCTATCCATTTACCCTAAATTCTCATCCTACCTTCTTGTGTTCTTTGAGCTTTACCAGCCATTGCCCTCACTAGCAGCAACATGGTGAAGTCATGCCTCTTTCAGACCTCATGTAAGTAGTATTTGTTGGTATCTGATATTCTTTGCTTAAGATTATACTTGAAATATTCATTCACATTTTTTGGGTGGTACTAGGGATTAAACTCAGGACTTTGGGCTTACCAGTCAAGCATTTATTCCACTCAGCTATCTCCCCAGTCCCCATTCATATTGTGCTAGAAGTAATGTGTTCATTTCCTTTTCTGAAGCATAGTTCTTTTATATGAGTATATCATAATTTATTTATTTACTTACTAAGATATATTTAGATTTCTTCAGGTTTTGGCCACTCTAGCTAGTACTGATAAGTATTATTGCACATAACTTTTTGTGCAAAAATACTTATACTATACATTTGTGCTGGGTATGTAGGAGTGGAATTTCTGGGATATATATATATATATATATATATATATATATATACACATATACATATATATATGATTATCAAAGAGTTTTATGCAAGTGGCAATAGCAGTTATACTTCTATCAGCTATACATACTATTTATCTAGTTTCTCATTGCAGTCTTAATTTCCTTTCATGTTTCCTATGGTTTTCCCTTATTGATTTTAGGACACATTTATATTTTTGTAACATTAGTCCTTTGTCATATAAATGTTATACAAAATCTTTACACACTTTTGACCTGCCTTTTCATTTCTATGCATATTCATAATACAGTTCTAGTTAATTTTATATAATTTTTTATTTTATTTTTGATATAATTTTATTTTATTTTTGAAGGGTAGAAACCAAAGCAAAAACAAAAATTACAAAGACAGAATTAGGGTAACACACAACAATATGTCTGGTAAAGATTTTCAGAACAAGAAGAGCTGATTAGCAGTGATTGATATGTCATTTATTTTTATCATCAAATCTGTTGCTCAGAATAACAGGCAGTTATGTAAGATTATACATATGATTGAATATTGCCGCTTGCTTTCAAGAAATCTTACATTGTTATTCTTGTCTCTCTTTTTCTTTTCTTTCGTTTTCTCTTTTAAAAAATTTATTTTAAAGAGAGTATGTTAAGAATTGCTATGACATTAGGAATGGTGCACGTTTAGAAAACCAAGGTGCCAGGTATTCAAGCACAGTGTGTGTATTACACCTTGCTGTCCTCGGTGTAGTTGCTTAGATCACAGATATCAGCATGCAGAGTTAGTCAAGGGGAAAATTCTACACATTAACTGCTATTTAAAAAAAACTGATGGAAATTCTTAGTATACTCACATTTCTTAATTTTAATGTACCATTCAATTGATAGTTTCTTCACTCTTATTATTTTAAGGCCTTTTATTAGAATCCTTGACTATCCTAAGTTCATGAAGACAATGTTTATATGTTACCTTCCAGAAATTTTGTAATATGGTGCTCACAATTAGGTCTATAGTATGTTGAAATAGGCCATCATTTTATGAGCATACTGTAAGTCTTGCAAAAATTTTTTTCACGTAACTATCCAAGAGTTAGTATCATTTTAAAAGAGACTTTCATGCTTTACCATATTAAAATGTGTTCATTTTTGTCTTAAGTCATGCATTGGATCGTGTATTCGGTGGTTCCCTTCCTGGATCCTTGTTTCAGTTTCATTGGCTCGTCATACTCTGTTGTGGATATTATAGCTTTATAATATTTTTAAATCATTATTGTAAATCCTTAAGTGTCATTATTTTGTTTCAAGATTGTCTTGGCTTTTTCTTGTTGTCATGTTCCATTTTTGCTTAAAACAACTCATCGATCTCTGGAGACAATAAAGAAGTAGGCCCCTTCTGACACTTTGAGGGTCACATTAAAAGCACAGGTAAACATGAGCGATGTCCATTTCTCTGCTTATTTAGATCTGTAATTTCTTCTGATGTTTTGTAGTTTTCTGTATGCTTTGTTTTGTGAACTTCATTTTCCTTAGTGGATTTTGTGTTACATTTAATTTTGGCTTTGCTTGTTGCTGTTTTTATATCTTACCTTTTAGGCTTTGAGCAATAAGAAATTGATTATAACACTGCCTCCTCCTTGGGTTGTTCGCCTCATGACGTTTGCACCTTAACTGCTGATACGGAGGCCTTGATAAAACTATTGAGTGTTTTCCACTGTGCTTGCTTTCTCAGAGCTTGGCTTTACACACCAGTTCACTCCTCAGTAGTCAAAATTTTACTGAGGTTTTTTGTCCCTGAAATGCCTGTCCTAGGATGTCCTGTATTGTTCATTGGTGTTACCTATGATTTTCTTCCTGTAGGGAAGAAATATAGTTTTTTAAATGTATTTGGTTTACTATACAGATTGAACTTGTAGTGATTTTCTGTTTTCAGCCTCCTCAGCGGTGGGTACAGGCACAAGGCACCATTCCTAGTTTGAAATATCATATAATTAATAATTTGCTCATTTACTTATGACCTAATTGTGAGGTTTTCATTAATAAAAGCCAATAGAAAAGGACCCTTTATTAAGCTGATGACTAGACCCTACATTTGATTTTCCTGCAGTGTATGAAGTATTACATCAGAGTATTAAAAGTTTTGTAATATTTTATTGATGACTCTACCCTTTAAAAGGAATAGATTTTAGGATGTCATCACTTTGATGTGAATTATGTAAATGTCGATAATATGCTATTTATTATACATGTAGTGCTTTCAGACACTCACTTAATTGCCTTTTGCCCATATGTCTTATGTGGTCCCTTTGCAACTGTTTTTTTTTTAGAAAATGACATTGAAAGATGGACCCTACACTTGCCAGGCAAGTGCTTATTCTACTGAGCTACTTCCCTGGCACTTAAAAGTGTGTTTATAAACTGTATGGAACTAAAAATTAGGAATAAAAACATTTTCTTACAGAAAATAAATAAATTCACCAAGATGAATTATTCTATCAGGGACTGTGTTCATACTTTTTCAGTGGCTTCCAAAGGATTTAAATAAATATCCGATAAATACAATATAGTTGTTGTCAATAAATAAAAGAATTCTCTCAGATATCTATCTGTCTATCTGTCTGTCTGTCTGTCTGTCTGTCTGTCTGTCTATCTGTCTATCTCTCTCTCTATATATATATGGATATATATACTTAAGGTGACTATTTTTATTATTTTATTTATTTTTATTTTTTTTATTTGCATACTTTAATTTCAGAACAAAATAAACAAAAAAATAAGATCACAATACACAACATCCAACTCTGCTGTCAAATTACGGAGGAGATGGGGCTCAAGGCCCTTACTTCCTGCTTTCAACACAGGGCAGGAGAAATTGCTTACTAGACTCAGCAGAGGGAAAAGTGGGACAGGGCCACTCAGGCTGCTGGGGACATTTCTTTCTTGGATCTTGTTTCTTGGATACTAGTTTTTATTTATGAACATTGACATTATCTCTCATAACATAACATACAGATTTTCCCCATTACAGTTTTGCTGAAAATTATACCTTAGACTTAGCGCCACTGCCTTTCGATTTATGTTATGCTTTTCAGTATATGCGCTGCCAAAGCGAGCACTGGGTTATGCTTTTCAACATTCATTCAGTCTGTGTTTTATAATCAAGACTCCTGTCTCACGTGTCTGTAATAAATCGATAACTTAATTGGTTACTAGTTCCATTTCAAATTTTCTAACTGTCTTAGAATGGAGGCATATTGGCAATCTATATTTGGTTTGGTTTCTCACACACAAAACACTTTTTCAGTTCATAGACAAAATTATATTTTTGCCGAAATGATAAATGTTTGATCTTAGTTATTTTGTTTTATTTTTTATGATGTTACAATATTTCATGGCCTGTTATGATTTCTCTGCTTTGTTTTTGTGTATTATCTGGTTATTAGAAATGTTTATATATTTGTTACAGTTTTTCATATAACTGCAATTTTATATCAGCCTTAATTTTTCTTAATGCTACATTTATTAAGTTTTGAACTAATGGTGAAATTGTATTTTTTCTCTGTCTTTTTTCTCTTTTTTTTTCTCTTTCTTCTTTCTTTCTTTTGGTGGAACCTAGGATTGAACTCAGGCCCTTGCGGTCACCAGGGAAGTGCTTATTCTACTGAGCCATCTCCCCAGACCCTCTCTCCCTTTCTTTGGTTCTTCTACTTCTTAATCTAACTCTGTACTGTACTTAGTATTTATTTTTGCATATCAATTGAGCATATTGCTCTATTTATTTTTTGCTTTAGTTATTTTTGACCTCCAGCTATTAAAAGAAAATCAGCACACTCCGAGTTCCTTGCCATTTTTATGTCATTTTGGTTACACACTGCTAAAAGCACTCTCTCCCACCAAAGCCCCCAGAGTTGTTTCTGCCTCAGCCCTACATCTTTAAGTGAGTTTTAAAAATATTTATCTAGAAATCTTCATGGAAACAATATTCTTTTTGTTGTCTACTCAGCCTGCCCTGAGGCAGGACTGGCACAGCATGTGGTACCAGGTATTAAACCATGGTCCCTGCACACTTGCCTGAGGAGGTGCTGTAGACCACTGAGCTATCTCGCTGGCCCCAAAACAACATTGTTCATGTTCATGTCATTTTTTGTATGTTATGAAATGATACACTTTTACTCTTTGAGCAAAGTCTTGCATCAAAACACTCATGAGGAAACTTGCCTGCATGCACTGGACAGGTTTTCTGTTTCTGTCTATCCCCCTTCCTGCCAGTTGGCCTCTACCTGATTACAGAAGCAGGGATGTCAGCAATCTTGTCTCTTCAAGATGACCACATCCCTTGGATGTGGTTGGTTGATCCACTGAGGGGAATTATCTTAAAATTAGCATATCAGAGATCTGCCTGTGGAAATGATGTGAGAAAAAGAGCAAGGGCCAAATGAGGAGGGAGAGAGATGTGAGAGGGATGGAAGGAAGGAAGGAGGGATGGAAGGAAGGAAGGAAGGAGGGAGGGAAGGAAGGAAGGAGGGAGGGAAAGAAGGAGAAGGGAAGGGAATGAAAAGGAAGGGAAGAAAAGAAGGTCGGAGGGAAGGAAGCAAGGAAAGAAGGAAGGAAGGAAGGAAGGAAGGAAGGAAGGAAGGAAGGAAGGAAGGAAGGAAGGAAGGAAATTCAGAATGAGAAAGAGACCAGTGCCTTCTTTGGGTGGCTGACCTGTAAATAAGGCTGTCTGTAGGTGGCCATTTGTTTTAGTCAGTAAATAAAGCAGAGAAAAATGTGGCAGAAAGATAGGGAGATGGGACACTGAAGGAGAAAGAACTAATTCATGCATAAGTCTTAGCTGCAGAAAATAAGGCTATGCTTTTGTCTCTTGCAGAATTTTGTCATCTAGAGAGTTAGCTAATAAATTAAAACCCAGACTTTTTATTAGCGAGCTTAATTACCAGATTGGCTTTGATCTGACATCAGGCACACTGGCTGTGTTGACATGACACAGTGGTGTGACACAAAAAGCAATGCAGAGACTCAGTCTTTGGACTTTGCAGTAGTCCCTCAGGTCAGCCTCATGAACTCCGGGCAGGGACAGGTGGATTCTTACAGTTCACCAATCTTTCCCCCAGTTCGGTTGCAGTTGTCTGACTTGAGGTTCAGGTGTTGAGCTGTCTCCTTTGAGGCACTCTGATCAAAGAGCCACTCTGCAAAATATGCTGAGTCAAAAATGTTCACACCCTCATGTCCAAGGAAGGCGGAAGTGTCCCCAGAACTACCAGATATAACTGGGGTAACTTGAAGAGCAACTGGAACTTCTTAAGCTGGTGTTTTTCTTTTTGAGGGGTCTTGTATTGGCTGGGGAAGACAAGCTTTGGTTCTAGGCATTAACCCCAGTGCCATGCTCTTTAGGAATTTTGCAGGTAGCTAGAAAAATAAATATAATACAAAAATATACATGCAATACAATATATAAATGTAATACAAAAAATTTAAAGTTTAATTGTTTTTCTTTTTTAGCTCACTGCTTGATAAAAATCCCATTAAGTATCTTTTTATTGATTTTCAGTTATAAATACCAGGTATTTATAAAATATTCCAAAAATAAAGGTAAATGGAACAAAGAAATGTATCTCTGTCTTACCAAGCAAAGACACCAGTAATTGTGGTATTTAGGTATTTTTTTTTTCTTTCCAGATTTAAAATTGAGATTGATTATGATATTTTATTTTTAAAATATGTACATATTAAAACTAAGAATTATCCTACACATGTTACTGAAGCCATCTTTCTCTGATTACATGTAGAGTGCACATCTTTTTATTTTTATTTTTTGATTAATTTTACTGATAAAGAAATAGCAATGAGGCAGTTTCAGAACAGGTTAATAGATCAGTTACAATAATTAATACATTGTATATTGCTATTATCATAGTAGTTATTCATAGTACAAGATGCAGACATGATATTTTGTCTAAACACAATTAGTACATATCTTCTCACTGAACTAAGAGAAAGTAGCTGTATATCTATCCTAATTTGTGTGTGTGTGTGTGTGTGTGTGTGTGTATATATATATATATATATATATATATATATATATATATAACTACAAAATTGTTCTTCATTTATATTCCCCTTTTTTGTTTAGTTTTGTCGAGGTGGGTATTACATTGCCTTTTTTATTTTTTCACATTCAATAGGGATTTAGAATTTAGCATATCAGTGATTGTTGGAAAATACCTGTTCCATGTTATGATTAAGGCATTTGATTTTCAGACAGACAGTGATGTTTAGCTCAATTGCCTATGTTGTAGGGTAACGATATCACTAGCTTCTCTCCTAGAAGGTTAACAACTTAAGTTTGCAGACCAAAAAATTAGAGAAAAAGAAGGGCCACAAGGATAGCCAATATTTTGGCCCTAGCCTTTCAAAGTCAGATTTTGTGTTTAAGGATTCCTTCTTTTTGGAGGGGGGCGGGGCTGGCTCAGGCTACATTAAGGGTGCATTTAGTGCCACATGTGGAGCTAGGGATTGAATCATGGTTCCCTGCACTGGACTGAGTTTTCCAAGCAGGCACTTTAAACAACTGAGCTAACCAGTGAGCCCCCAGATTTTGGTTTTAAAATTGCTGGTAAATTCTCCTGCTCTTTCATTTATTTGGTACAGTGTTGTATATTTAAACTTCTAAGTTTCATTTTTAATCCAAAGATTTTCTGTATTATTATGAACCCAAGATTTCAAGGCCTTTGTAATATTTCATGAGACGGGCATTGCATAGCTAACTAACCATACATTTTGGGCATTCATGTTTCTAATTTTTGAGACTTTTATATTACAATAAATATCTATTCTTAAAACCCTTTTTCATATGTAGAATGTTTTTGTGGTTCATTCTCAGATGCGTCTGCTTCGATTTTCAGTCTGGCCACACACTTCTGCCTACCACCTCTTCCCAATGTCTTCTTAGATTTTCAGGGCCCAGGCCCAGCTTGCTGAAGTGTAGGAGGCCCAGGGAGGGCCTGGGAACACTGAACACGAACTGCAAATTGGATGAATTTGAAATCTGGGTTGATCCCTTTGTTTTCACTTCGCTGAATCCCAAAGATGAGAACTGGCTGAGACTGGGATGGAGTTTGGCTCCGCCAGCTGGCGAGGCGTCCCTGAATAATAGGAGATTATCAGAATCTTTCCCTGTTCCAGTGAGCTTTTATCTGCATTCATTTGTGTGCTGTGCCAATTAGGGATGGCACTGTGGTATCCTTTGTGTGCGCCTTGGCAGCCCAGTCCACGCAGATTTGGGAGGAAACTCTTACAGAACGTGCATGTCGCTTTTGCTTTGCTTAACGAACCCTGACAGTAGGAGCCTGAGCCCCTGAGCCTAAATTCATAAGTAGTTCTGTGTTTGCAGAGATTATCTGTGGACAGTTTAGTTCTCTAGGCTTTCTGTGTCACAAATCACCTCCCCAAGAGGACTGGTAATTGCTGTGAGTTTAGGTGGAGACCAGTCATTCTCTAAAGTTTATTTATTTCTTCCACGATGACATTAGAGCAGTCCATGCTGGCGCTCCAGGGGCACATAGCAAGAAAACAGAATTTGGTGCAAGGCGGAGTGAGTTGGACCCCATTCAGTTTTTATTTGATTATTAAAAATGTCTAAAATGACTTACCATAAGCTTCCCTATCCTCAGTCTATAGCTCAGCCCCAATGGTTAGTAAGAAAATGAATCTCTGTTATATAAAAAGCACAAGTATGCTCCCCAGCTCACAGAGCCATCTCTGTTCAAAACCAACTGCTCAGGTTCCCGGATGGGATTTGGCCTGATTTTGCCCTTCAGCATGTGTTTTCACATTCTTGGGTTTGATAAAAACAAAACTAAAACTCCTGGCTCCCTGTTACTTAGAAAAAGGGAGTTTAGCTAACATATTAGCCAGCATGTTTTTGTGTCTATGGATTAGTTACAGGCAAGGGCACAGCTGCTAGGCTGCTCTGCAGGAATCCGCAGGTGCTCATTTCTTTTACAGGGCAATTTCTCCCCTGCTGCTAAAGAAAGAAATGCCACCATGGTCCCATGGGCTGTGGTGGGCGGTGTATGCTGCATGAAGTGTCACAATGAAATGGTGATCAGTAGAGGATTTGTAGATCGGAAAATAGATGCAAAGTGATTTTAGGGAATGCTTCCAAAGTAATAGAGATGGAGACACAGCCAGGTCTACAAGCTGGCTGTAACCCTAGACAAATATTGTTTTCCCTTCACACGATGTCCATTTTCTAAAGGCAAGAGAAAATCATTTCTATATTTTCAAAACAAAACTACTTTGGCAAGTCAGGAGGAAAAGTTTTTGTGATTATCATTCATATTATTAATATTGTGGTTACATAAAGCACTATACTTTCTGATTTTTTTTCTTTCTGTATTTTAGGGAAGGATCTATAGGATGTTCAGGGTCTCACTACTAGATCAGACTTGTAGGATTCTCCTGTTTTTAGCCTCTCAAGTGCTGGGATTATAGGTGCATGCTACTATGCCCAGTCTCACTAGCCATCTCAGCATGCCCTGGGGGCAGGGCTGGCACAGCAGGCCTAGGGTTTAAAGTTGGCCCCTACACCTGCTTGCAGGCACTTTAAGCTGCTGATCTATTTGGCCAGCCCTGATTTTTTCTTTGGAAAAAAAAAACTTGAAAGGCATGACTGACATGCAAAAAGTTGCATTATTTAATATGTGCAGCCCCATGACTTCAGTGATTTAGAAAATCACCACCACAATTAATTCTATCAACGTAACCGTCCCCTCTGAAAAATCTCCTGCTTCCCCTTTATATATTCAGTATTTATTTATTTGTAAATATACTTAATGAAAGATCTGCCCTCAGGAAACTTCCAAGTGGACAGCACAACACTAACTGTGGACGTTCTGCTGTGTGGAGCTCATGGGTTCATCTGTGCTACATGACAAACTTTGGACCCCTTGACAAATACCGCCTTGTCCCTGCTTCCTCCAGCCCTTGGCAGTCGTTCTGCTCTTTGGATCTATGCATCTGGCTACTTTAGGTTCCTCCTACCTGTGGGCCCATGGAGCATTTCATCTCTGTGTTTCTTGTTTTATCCAGAATTATGTCCTCTAGATTTTTTCATATTTTAAAAAAGTACAGGATTTCTTCTTTTTTCGGAAAAGATGGAATAATACTCCATTGTGTACATTTAAGATATTTAGGTTTTTTGTTTGTTTCTAACTACTTGTCAGTAAAGATCTTTGTTTGATATCTAACTTAATCTCATTGCTATGAAGGCACAAATTTTGCATAACTTTAATCATTTTTACATTTAGTGAGACTTATTTTGTGGTTCTGAATGTAATCTAAGTTGACACACTCTACTTTCAAGAGAAATTGTGTCACTTCAGGAAAACTGTAAGAACTTTCTGGCTGGTGTAAGTTCTTACCTCACACAACAAAACCTCTCAGTCATGCTGAAATTCATATATATATATATATATATATATATATATATATATATATATACTTAGGTTTGTATATAATCTCTTCAACAAGATAGCAAATTCTTCTAGGCAAGAAATTCATCTTGGATTTGTGCAAATTTCCTGTAACACAGTATTTTGCTGTACATTGACAAAGTTCTCGGTATAAGAGATAACAGATAATGACAATATAGGAATTACTTTATATATATATATATATATATATATATTCATTTATTGTATATATAGCACTATATTTAGCAAGTATATATCCATCACCTCATGCAACTATATGTATATACATGTATTTTCATGCCCAAGACTATTATATGACATTTAATGGTGTTATCTTGGGTTTATTTGTCATTATTGATGTCTCTTCAAGAAGAAGGAGGCCTGTATCAGTCTACATTTGAGTGAAAATTGGGAGTCCTAGAGCCCAGGAAGTATGCACTAAGTCAACAACAAGGTAGGAAGTTTAAAATCCAAAGTTTGAGGGGAAATAAAAGAAAGTCGAGTGACTGGAATTCAAATGTCAGTTAAGGAACCAGGCATATGGAAGCTGAGAACAAGGAGGAAGGGGCAAACCAGTCCTGCAAGTATACCAAGATGTTGCTACTCTGGTTGAAACCTAAAAAAAAAGAAAAAAAAAAAAAGAATGAAATGACTTGCATTGATTCCTGAAAAGGAAAGCAAACCTACTATCAGGAGACCTAAGTATGATGGAAAATCCCTGGAAACACAGAACTATAATATATTGCTTTCCTTGTTCTGTCATACTGGCTCTAATCCCTACAGTAAGTGCACCAGCCTCTATGTCTTATTCAGTAGGCTGCTGGCTTTGTGGTTTCCTACCTAAGACCTATGTAAACAGAGTGAACATCCATGCAAAACATCTGTCAAGATGTGTTTGGTGCCCTTGTACTGAAGCTAGAAATTCTGATATCATCACAGTAATAATAAAAAAAATCATCTTGTTTCCTACGCTAAACTATGTTTTTAACCTTATCAAGGTAACATTTTCAATGAATGGAAAGTTCTCGGTTCAGTTGGAATATGTAAGGTGACAGTATCTAAACACATTTGAGATTTGTTTTTGTTCAGAGATAGCTTTGAAACATAGTGACATCTTGGGCTGGCCTGATAGCTCAGTGGACTAAAGCGACTGCTTAAGCAGAGTGCAGCAGACCGGGTTGGATCCTGACCTGCTGTAGCAGCCCTGACCCCGGGCCATGCTGAGATGAAAATTGAGACTGGGCATGGTGGTGAATGCCTGTAGTCCCAGCACTCGGGAGGTTGAAAATGTGAGGATCACTATGAGTCCAATTTACCTGTAATGAGACCCTGTAGACCCTGTCCTAAACATAGAAAAATAAATAAATAAATATAGTGACATCTGAGATATCTTACTTATCGTATTCATAAACTTGTAGTTTCTGTCTTACTTATGTAATTCTATAAAGCCTGATAAACATTCCTGAAGAAAGCTGGGCGTGGTGGCACATGCCTGTAATCCCAGCACTCGGGAGGCTGAGGCAGGAGGATTGTTGTGAGTTCAAGACCAGCCTGAGCTACAAAGTGAGCCTAAGGCCAGCCTGAACTGAATAGTGAGACCCTGTCTCAAAAAGACAAAAAAAAAAAAAAAAAAAAAAAAAAAAAAAAAAAAAAAAAAAAAAAAAAAACATTCCTGAAGACCTTTTAAAATAATTATGCTGCATTTTGGCACTATGCCGATGGTTATACACTACATTATCTCATTTAATTTTTACAATATTGTACAAAGTGGGTCTTACTACCATTTTCTAGAAGCAGTACTAGAGTTGACAATTTGAGTGTCTTGCTCAAAGTTGCAGCTGTCAAGAAGACCAAAGTCAGGCCTTTTCTGCAGAGTTGCTTATCATTGTTCTTCCCTCTTTCTCTCGCTGCTCTTCTGGCTGTTTTGTTAGTGGAGGCTGAGCTACAGATTTTACATGCTTCACATCACTCCATTTCACATTATTTTGGTCATAAGACCAATCTGTAATCTGCCTTGGAGTTCATCCAGAGGTCTTGCCTGTTTTGTGATTGAAGGATTTAGTTGAAGGCTTTCTGTCATTCCCTGGCCAGTACCTTTGCAGCATCCTCGAGAATAATACGGCAGCAAGAATCTCATAAAAAGCCACACAAACCAATAGATTTCTCTCATTTATGCTTTTACATGATTCAGATTAATTTTCCTTTTACTACAACTCAATAGAGACTAAAATCTCAAGAGGCCATGGGCGTTGTGGCTCGCTGACTGATGGGGCAGAAGAGGACTTCCCAGGGGAACCCAGAAGAGGCCCAAGGAGCTGGAATAGAGGTGCCAATGCTACCAGGGACCTTGGAGATGGGAGACAGAGGAGTCCTGAATGAAGCAGGACCAGAAATGAAAAGGTCTAAGTTTTAAAAAGCCACAGTTGAAACCGAAGAAGCAAAACCCTGCCTGCAGATGCAGTACTTTCTGTCTGGAGCCATCCAAGTTTAAGCTACGAAAAGCTATGATTATGGCTTTTTAACATATTTTATATTCTGGCAGGCTTATAAAAATTATATTTATTATTATATTTGTTATTTATTATTATATTTCTCATTAGATCAGTTATGTTTATATTTTTTATTTAATCATTGTAAATTCTACTGAGAGTATTAATTTATCAAAAAAGTCTAGGATGGATATTTATCTAATATTATATATCAAAAAATTGAGTGAAGTCAGAACATTTGAAGTTACATCTCAGTTCTAATCTAATCTCAAATATCAGGCTGTCCTTCAAATTCTTAGCACCTTGACAGTTTCCTTCTAGTAAAAGATTATTTTTATATCCAAAAAATGAGAATGAAATCAATGCAGTGATATTTCTAAAAACCCCCAATTCCCTTTCTACATCTATTTATGTCTAAGCAATACTCTTTAGAATGTATTTGCTGGAATGAAAATCTTTGCCTTGGAGATTCTGAGTTCTTTTGTGTACCATTCCCGTAATTTAATTATCAAATTATCTCAGAGTATTGAGAATAGTGGAAGTAGCAGAACAGGACATTTTGAAGAATTGCAGTTAAAGAGATGCATGCAACCTTAGGGAAGTTCAGTTTCTCATGGAATTGTCACTTTGCCTTAGAAATTGGTACCTGCTGGCCTGCAAATGCCATTTATATTAAACTTAGACAAAGCTTTGAAATACCTGCTTATGCTTGCTCATATTTTTTATGAATTTGTCCAAATGCATATATATATATATATATATATATATATATATATATATATATATATATATAGTTGGTTTATTAAAGTTGTAGAAGTATTTATTTATTTTTCATTCATTCATTCATTCATTCATTCATTCATTCATTCATTCATTCATTCATTCATTTATTCATTATATATTTGGTACAGAGTCTCACTATGCAGCTCAGACTCTAGCTAGCCTCCTGTCTCAGCTTCCCCAGGGCTGGGATTATAGGCATGTGCCACCATGCCCGGTTTTAGGCGCCCAGCTCAGTTTATCTGGAGCAGACTCAGCATGACATGTGCTACCGGGATCGAACCTGGTTCCTTGTGCTTCCCTAGGCAGGTGCGTAGGCTACTGGGATCTCTCTGCAGCCCTTATACAAGTATTTAGACATTAAAATTTAACAATATGTTTTCCACCATAATTCAAAAGGAGGCATGAGCCTTCATGGAATCCTGATTTCTTAGACAGTTTGATGGGAATGGCTCAGTAATAGTGGAAAAGAACAAAAGTTAATCTGATCTCTGTATCTCAACTTCACCAACTTTTTGGATGTGAATCTTCAGCTAATTATAGAGCACTGCCTTTCTGCCAACTTCCTTGTGTGTGTGTATACAATAACTTCTTTGAATATATTAGCAGATGCTATACATTTCCACTGTTTTCTTAGAATAACCAACCCCTGAAAACCTGATAAAAATATCTTAAAATTGTTGAGGTGCTTTTCACTCTTAAAATCTAAGCCAGAGTGGTTCTTTTGTAGGAAAGGGACATGTGATTGATTCGCTGTCAATCAACTTTATTTTCAAACCAAAATCCCTAAGGAGAGCCAGTATCTATTAAATTCTGTGCTAATATTAGTACTGAAAACATCCTTTACAAATAAAGGGAAGATGTAAAATACTGGGATTTCCTTCATATATATCAATTGCAAAATATCTTCTTTCCGAATTTTTGTCGTGCATTTGCTGCTTTTTCAGACATGATCTCTGAGTACTTCCTTCAGTTATGTCTTCTGAACTCAGAATCAGCCTCATTCTTCCATAAGAGTCCTTTTCCTTTGCTGCTTGGGAATTAGTGAAGGATAGAAATCAGCTGGATTATCAACAATAGTGTCAATCTGAAAGTACTTAGAGAGGCCATCTCGGTCATTTTTCTTGTAAGACCTTTTTGGTGTATACTTGCGCTTATCCTCAGAGCTTTGAGATCATTTTTAAATTCACCAGTCCATTCTGGAGCTTTCATACCAAAACCAACCATCACTTGCTGTTTTTTCCTGAAGTTGATGCTTTGATTCACTATATGGTAGGACAGAGTAATTTTCTTTTTCAAAATCGAATGTGATAACAGCTTTCTGTAGGAGCTCATTTTTCTTTTTCTCCTTGATCTGCGCTAGAGTTTTCTTTTTAGACTGAAGTTTTTTGCATTTAAAGTAGTATACAGACCTCTCAATTCTTTGATACTCAGACCAGGGTCTACACTGCTACTTGTCAACTTCAGAAGTTTAGACTTTGTGTTACGTAGTCAGTCAGCTTCATCACTATACTCATCTTTGACATTTCTGTCCCTGTCCGATGATTCATCTTCCCTATTTCCATGTTCTTCCTCTTCTTTTACTTCCTCAGTGGTAACCTCACTTGCCTCATCATCCAAATACATTTTTTTATCCACATTTAATCTAGGAGTTATGTCAAATACAAACAAGGCACTATCACGAGATGCATTTTCTGAATTTTCATTTAACAATTCCTTTTGCCCGCTATTTTCAACAAAACACACGGTGTCCTCTTTGCTTGCACTTCTTTCAGATTGCAAGCTTTCACCACTGCTGAGATCCAGTAAGACAGAATTATCTGTATCTGGAGACTGGCTGAGTTCAAGTTTGTTTAGTCTGGTATCACATTCAAGATCTTAGTGCTCCTTTCATTGTTGTCCTGACCGATAGCTTTACTTGCGGACTCTTCACCATCGCCATCATGACCACTGAACTTTGTCAGATCATTTATTTTTACGCTGCTGTTTCCGTCTTCATTCCATCTGTTTACTTCTACAACTGCAACTGTTTGAGCTAATGATTTCATTACAGCCTCAAAGTTCAGAGTTGAGGTTCTCCACATAAATGTGGCTTTATTATTTTGAGGGGTTGAATGTTTTAGAGAAACTAACTGCTGAAGGCTGTTAGATTTTAGAAAGCCGTTTCAACTGAGAGCTTTTATCATGTTCTGTTTTCTCATCTATTACTCTGTTTTCTTCTTCATCAAAATTCTTTCTGGCACATGAATGCTCTGATTTCACAGAAATATCCATGATTTTTTTTTTATTTTCTGTTACAATCTTGGTATATTTATTATTAGTTTGCTCCTGTAATTTCCTTGGCAGAATTCTAGTAATTCTTTTATGTGTAATTCCAGGGAATAAAATGTCAGAGCATGATGGTTCGGCATCAGATTCTGCTTCTGCATGTGATTCTTGATCTGTTGGCGTTTTAGCCTTACTTCTGGTCCTTGTCATTTCTGGGGAAGGTACAATTCTAGAAACACTTGACATGTGAGATTCTGCTTCAGAGACAGTTTCTTCAGCAACAGACTCATTTAGTCCAGTTATTTTCTGCTTGTTTCTTACAGTATACAGTGGTGCGGGTGCAATTCTGATCTGCCTTCTTCTAGGTATTCTTAGAATAGGATCCTGGATATGAGACACTGAAGAGCAGTTTGACTTTGTTTCAGGGACCTCTCCATCAGTAGATCACTCAGTTATCTCTGACACAGAGTCAATGAATCTGTTATATTCCTGTTCTTCCTTTTTGTGGTTTTAGGAGTTGTATGGACTGGACTTAAGTCCAGTCTGTGATTCAGCTGTACTTTGGTCTTTAGGCCTAAATTCCTTCTTGCTTTCTGGATGTGCCTGAATTCCAGCAGCAGCAGAACTCCTCTGCTGGTGGCTGGCAGCCAACATGACTTGTGCTCTGGCCTGAGAATATGCAGATCTGGTAACTACCATTTTCATGGCCTTCTACCTCATGGAAACTGGAAAATACCTTTTAATGTTTACAACCAGCTCAGAAACACATTTAATACTTTTCTGCTCCTTGCAATGTAGGAGTTCAAAGTGTGATAAGTAAAAGTTATGCAGTGAGTCCTCTTTATGTCAGTCTGATAGTATCATCCTGGAGTTCTTTTAACCTAAGTGACAAAGAAAGGGCATGAATAGAATTCTCACACTGCAGTCCATTCAGAAGCATCTTGGACATGCATCAGGTGCCAACTGAGAAACAGAGCCAGCGTTATGAGCTGTATGGCATTGGGGGAATTGCTGAACCTGCCTTAACCACTATTTCTCCATTCGTATCTTGGAAACTAATGCTACATTATATTCTTAAAAGAATGAAATATAATAAAGAATGTAAAATTTATATTATGTTATTATGTGCTGATAACTATCATCATGTAGTGTTTTGGATTGATTAAACTTAATTTAAGTAATTTATGATCATTCCTATAGTCCACATTGTATGTTAATATTATTTATTTTACAGTTTGTAGATAAGGAAGTAACATCATAGAAAATGGGTAAATGTTGATCATTTGTTCTGGGAAGAGCTGAGATTCTGAAATGTGTGGTATGGGCTTTCAAGCTGTTATCCTAAAGTGCTGTTTTATGTTTCCATATATTTTATTAGTACATATTACAGCACATATTGGGGACATTTGTTGTGGGGAGTTTGTAGTATGTAACACATTGAATTCCTCTTTCCCCTTTCTATTCTCTCCTGCTCCCATTAAGCCTGGACTGGCTCTTGGTCCCTCTTCTTTGTGCAAAGGATCATCCTTCTGTTTCCTATTATCTCTTTTTATTTTTCTCTTTTTTCTATTTTGGGTTTCTCCTATAAAAGAAATCATATGATATGGTAGCTTGTATGTCTGATTTATTTCACTTAATATCATGGTCTCAAGGTGCATCACTTTTCTTGCAAATAACTCAAACTTATTTTTCCTTGTGCAAAATAGCACTGCATTGGGTAGAAATACCACATTTTCCTTATTCATTAATTCTTTACATGTCATTTCTTTACACACAGTGAAATGTTCTCATTCAGGGGAACTCAGCTTCCTGCTTAGGCTGTAAGTCCTTGTGGACAGGAATTTTCCATTTCTAAGGAAGCCAACACAGTAGATCTTCAATAGATACGTTCATTTTATAAAAACAAGTTAACTAAAGAATTAGTATAAGATAAGCCACTAATCCCTTATACTGAATCTCAAAGATGAAAAAAAGAGTTACAAAAGAAAGGAAAAATTGGGATGAAACATTCAGGGATCTAGTAGAAAGCATGACTTCTGGATAATTTTGGCCAGTTTTGGTGGAGGTGATTTTATGGGCCAATTACATCTAGTCTAGCATGCATATTTCAAATTGTGGAGCTTTTTATCCTTGCTTTCTGCTTCTCGAAGAATAGGTTCAAAATTTTGTTTTATAAGCACATTAGACTTAGTTAATTATTTAATTAAGTTTCTGGTATGGGTCATGCTCCCAAAATTTAGGAAGACCAAATTTCTGTGGAACTTACAGTAGGGTAGAAAAATGAAATGGTAATTAGAAAAATGTAATGGAGATAATAGACAATTGAGATTGAAGTAAATTTAAATTGCTCTCATAAAATACAATGGGAAGGTCTGATCCAGACTGGAAGTGTCAGAAAAGACTCTGGGATGTGTAATAAGTGAGCTAAGTTTCATAGGAGTTAACCAGGCAAAGAATAGGAAGGAAATGTGTATACTGTACACTATGTATTCAAGGTATAAATTTATGAATCATCAGGGCCATCCTGGGATGCAGAGCTGTCTCATTAGAGCTGAGAGGTACAGAGGGAGTGGATAGGGACAATAACAGTGGTGGTGAGGCCACCATTAGCAGATCTTGATGATCTTAGTAACCACTAGAAGGATTTTTGAATATAGCCTAATCCACTAAGCAGCAATGAATGGTTTGAAGCATGAATGTGACCTAATGACAATGCCAGAAAGGTGATCCATCATCCCTGAATCGACTCACAAGTGCAGCTCTGGTGGTGCAGGGAAGGCCGGAGGAGGTTCTTATGATGAGCCCAACAGAATTGCAGCAAGGACCTCAGGACTGATTAAATAGGGAAGCGGTAGGAAAGGATTATTTCTAGACTTCAGACTTGAATGGTTGGGGAAGGGTGATTGAATTCACTGATAAAAGGGAAGCAAGTGTTAATGGAAAATGTGTTAATTTCTGTTTTTGAGCTATTTAAGTATGAGAACCTAACAGGACTAAAACTGGAGATTCCTAGCGGGAAGCTAGGTGTTCAGGTTGGGAGAGGGATCAGTATAAAGATATGACTGTGGAGCCATCAGGTATAGGTAAAAAATGAAGCTGAAGAAAAATATGAAATAACTCGTGGAGAGTTTGGTTATATCAACATGATTAGAAACACAGAGAAGAAGAATATAGAGATTGGAGGGAAGCTACGGTGCTGGTAAAGTAAAAGACAGAGAAAATGATAGGGAAAGTGAAGAGTTTAGAACAGCAAATGCTGGAGAGAGGAACAGGTAAAACAAAGCCTGAGAAGCGTTCACTGAACTTAGCATTCACAGTTAAGAACACTGCCAAAGAAGAAGTGCGAGCCAGGAAAGGATGAGTGTGAGGATAAGAAAGTAAGCACTTTTTTTTATTTGTGGAAAGGGAGATGGCCAGGATTCTGATGGAGTCTTTGGGCTCGGTTCACGTGTGCTTGTTTGTGCTTGCATGTGTGTAGTGTATGGTTTTTGAAGATGGATATATTTATATTTGCCTGTGTGCATATATTTACATGTGGAGTAAAGAACTGAAGGAGTTCCTTATATTTGAAGAGTAAAGAAGAGAAATGTATATTCAAAGTTTTTAACTTCTAGACACATGGTAAGTATGATTTCACTCTCAGCCTCTGAAGTTAGCACTATGTGGGTTTGCAAATGAAACGAAAGCAGATGTGACATTATCATTTTAGGGTGGAAACTAGAGGCAGTGTGCAATTTTTTACATTTTTTTATTCCTGTTTCAGTGACCTAGAAAGCTTGTGTTTTGATAAATCTCTGGTTAGCTTGCATCCATGAAAGAATACAGCGAAATAAACATAGCTTCCCAGGTGACCCACTTTGAGTGCGTAATCAGTTCAGGTACTGAGTTAATGTTGGTTTCTCCATTTCTTGCATTCTGTATTGCATCTGAGCCCTGTATCACCAAGTTTTTGTTTCTTTTTGGCTATTTATTCAGTACAATGTAGAGCATGGCCTAGAAGACCACCATGTTTAAACATCTCAGTAGATTGAACTCTAACCAAGACTTACACTATGGACCCTTTCCCTCCACTTCTTTTTGGGCCTGAGAATTTAGACTGACTCTCCAGCTTACAAATGGCAGTTTGCGGGAGATCTTAGTATTCAATATTATGTAACTATTCAAGCCAATTATTATAACAAGACTGCTTGCCTGCCTTTCATACCCTTGAACTTCTGGCTTTGTCTCAACTAAACTTCTGGTTTCATAAGATCCTTGGTTCCATGATGTTTAGATCTGAAAACATTCTTTCCAATAGCTCAGCAAAATAAGCACCTGCTTTGGCAAGTGCAGGGATCAGGGTTGGATCCCCGATCCCGCATGCTGCGCTGACCCCAGTCCTCCCCAGCTTGAGCTGTCTGGGTGTGATGGTGTATGCCTGTAATCCCAGCACTGGGATTTCATCTGGGAAAGCTGAAAACAGAAGGATCGCTATGAGTACGATCTGCATAGAGTGAGAGCATGTACCAAATACATAAAATGAAAATAAGTAAATAAATAAATAAATAAATAAATAAATAAATAAAGTAATTAATAGACATGTTCCTCCCAAACCTCATCTGTTTGGAAGGTGACTGGATCATGGGAGCATTTGACTCATCCACGAGCCAAAATAAACTTTTTGTCCCCTAAGCTGTGGGTGTTAGGCATGGTGTCCAGCAACAGCAAAGGTGACTGATACATTTTTTTGTTCATCTTTGATTTATGACTCAGTACTGAACCAGGGTGGAATTCCAGGTCCTCCCTGACTTGCTCTTTTCCTTTGAGCCTGGCTTCACACTGGCTTACTTGATCCCTATTTTTAGCTATTTCTTCCTCTGCTGCACCCTTGAGTTTAGTCTGACACTGGGGACCTCCATATATTCATAAACTGTTATTCTAAGACATACATACCCTAAGGCTTTAAAACAAAGATGATCAGAAGAACGGCTGAGCAGGGTCAGGGTTGAGCAGGTGAAATGCTGACTAGCAAGGCTCAAGTGTGGACCAAGCCCTAGGGCCTCCTGGGGACAGTTATGATTTGAAAAGTACTTGGAAGCCCTGAGGCTAGCTGCCTGTTCTTAACATACTCCAGGGTTGCTTTTAGTACTTTAGAAGAAAGAGTGTTCTAGGAGGAATATGTTTGCCACTTCACAGATGAAAGCAATTCCCTAAACTAAGCCTTGAAAAAATTCTGGTGATTTATCAGTTTAATAGCTTCTATCTATCAGCAGAATTCTGAAAAACTAAATAAAACTTTCAAGAGCATTTTGGGGAATATGTACAATGCATTGCTTAGATGAAATGAGAGGAAAGTAAGCTATATATTATTATTATTACTGGAGAATATTTGGAGAAGGGAACTTTCTAGAGTGTGCTGAAATGTGGAGGAGCAGTGGCTGCTCTATCTGTGCATGGTTACACGCTCTTTCTTGCCTACCGCAGCATGGCTCAGCCTGCTCCCTGCCTGTAGAAAATGGTGAAAGAATTGACTTATTATGATGTTTTGGGGGTCAAACTCAATGCTACCCAAGAAATGAAAAAAGGCTTATAGGAAACTGGCTTTGAAGTACCACCCTGATGGAATCCAAATGAAGGCAAAGAATTTTAAAGAGATTTCTCAAGCTTATGAAGTTCTCTCTGATACAGGAGGTAATTTTGGCTCCTCTGTGGATACCTTTGATATATTTTTTGGAGGAGGAAGGATGCAGAGAGAAAGGAGAGGTAAACATGTGGTGCATCAGCTCTCAGTTACCTTAGAAGATTTATATAATGGTGCCACAAGGAAATTGACTCTGCAAAGGAGTGTGATTTTTGAAATGTGAAGGCCAAGGCAATAGGAAGGGAGCTATGGAGTGCTGTCCCAACTGCCAGGGTACTGGAATGCAAATGAGAATTCATCCGATAGGACCTGGAATGGTTCAGCAAATTCAGTCTGTGCGCATGGAATGCCAGGGCCATGGAGAACGCATCAGCCCTAAAGACAGATGTAAGAGCTGCAATGGAAGGAAGATAGTTAGAGAAAAGAAGGTTCTAGAAGTGCATGCTGACAAAGGCATGAAAGATGGTCAGAAGATAACATTCCATGGTGAAGGAGACCAAGAACCAGGGCTGGATCTAGGAGATATTATCATTGTGTTAGATCAGAAGGATCATGCTGTTTTTACTCGATGAGGAGATCTTTTCATGTGTATGGATATACAGCTAGTTGAAGTACTGTGCGGCTTCCAAAAACTAACCTCCATTCCTGACAACCAAACAATAGTCACCACCTCTCATCCAGGTCAAATTGTCAAGTATGGAGACATCAAATATGTGCTAAATGAAGGCATGCTGGTTTATTGTAGACCATACGAAAAGGGTCGTCTAGTCATGGAATTTAAGGTAAGTTTTCCTAAAAAGGGCTTTCTCTCTCCTGATAAACTTTTGTTGCTGGAAAAACTCTTACCTGAGAGGAAGGAAATAGAAGAGGCTGATGAAATAGTGCAGATAGAACTAGTGGACTTTGATCCAAATCAGGAAAGACAACACAACACCATCATAATGGAGAAGCCTATGGGGATGACGAACAGCCCAGAGGGCTGTTCAGTGTCAGACCTCTTAAGGGGGTCAGTGAATAATGCTCACTGCTGGCATGCGGTGTGCGGTAATGAGTGTGCAAAGGCCTAGAATCACCATATGCTCACTACTTGCTCTTGGTTTTGTTTCGATATTCAATGATAGTAGTTTTCTAAAAGTTAAATGAAAAATAAACAGAAATACAAAAGCTCCGACTTTGCCCTGTATGTATGATGACTCCAGTGTGCAAGACGAAGTTTCATGCCTGTATAAAGTAACCTCCCCTTGTGTCTGTGAGGTCATGCCTTGTAATTGATTTCATTTGTATAAGTGGACAAGCTTAGACTGAAATGCTAGATATATGTGTTGACTTAGTGTATGACCCTTCATTGTTAAGCTATGGATTAAAACTATATTTAACTGGTGATCAGAAAAAGGAGACAGTTTGTGGAAATGTTGTTCTTTCTGTAATTATTTGTATTAAATGGGACTCCTTGTGATGCCTCTGCATTCTACTGCCTTAATTATTACTTGAAGGTGGCATAAAATATAATTTAGTCTGTGACAACAGTGACAGAAATGATACCTTTCTGAAGAAGGGGTTTACCATAATGCTGTTTAATAAGAGCATTTCTAGGATTGTCCTTTCTGCTGTGCCATCTTTTTGAATATTCAAGCTAGTATATATATATATACTAGCATTTCACTAAATGCTCCAAACTGTAATTTAATGGTAACAGTATAGGAAGTTATGATGAACAGGTTCACTTTTATATTTAAAAAAATCACATGTTCACATGCTTATTTGAGGTATGTATCAGAATTTGAGCAATTATTAAAATGTATGAATAGCTTCTTAATATACTGATTACAGAGCAAGAAAAGACTAAGAATATTTGGAGAAGAGTGATGAGAGTTATATGAGACTAACTTTTCAGTAGAAAGGGGTGAAGTCATCTGGATACATAAAAGTGATCTCATCTTACCTCTGGGATGGTTTTGTGACCATTTTCCCAGCTCCAGACAGCGTCTCCCTACACTGTATTCATCCCTGTCAGATTAGTTTATCAAATTAGCTGGCAGAGGGCTAGACTGGCCTGCTGCCCACAGCCCTGGGGTACCCAGAGGCAAAATCACAACTGGTGAGAGACTAGATAGGCTTGATTAGAGAAAATATGTAAGTGTGGCTGGTTGTGAGAGGGGAAAGGAAGCTTTCACATGAAGAAAAATGCAAGGGGCTGCCGGAGGGCTTGGTTGGTTCAACCATTTTGACCAATTCAGCAGAAAGACACATTCAAATTGGTCCATCAGGATGCACACAGCCACGACACATGAGCAAAATGATTCAGAATTTGTGCTTGATGAGGCGATCTGACGCCAATGATCTGGAAGCTTGATTCTGTCAAAATAACTCATGGAGTTCTGAGCAGAGCTCATTGATCTGCCAGTTATCGTTTTGTATTTACTATGGAGGGATGGTGGTGTTGGGGAAGGGCGAGCTTCCAACAGCAAAAACATGGTGGGATTTCAAGTAAACCACATGTGTTAAATTCTGTCTTCTTTCTCAATAACTCCTTATCATCTAATTTTCAAAGGTCAGATAATAAAATGAGCCAGAATTGTAGGTTTTCCTGCAAAGGAAATAGATAAATGTTTAAACTTCTTAACCTTTGTTGAACCCATGTAATTATATTACATCGCTCCACTGTAAGATTGCTTTTGCACATGGAATGAGATGACTCATAACTTATGCTGCCATTGTTTTCCAGGCCTCCATGTAGTTATCACTGCTGATTTTAAAATCACACCAAACACTAGGACACAGGAACAGGAAAAGTGACAATGTAACTTCCCATTGGCTTAAAACGTTGCTGTGAAATGCAAGGTGATTCTTTTCCACACACACCCTCATTTGCTGGGAAATGGCTGACACGCACAAAGATACAACGCACGACACTAAATGGTAGGAAGGTAAACTCAGTAGCATGTAATTGTGTGTGTGTGTGCGTGTGTGCACGCGCACATGTGTGTGATATTGAAATCT
Source organism: Ctenomys sociabilis (assembly GCA_004027165.1). NCBI lineage: Eukaryota > Metazoa > Chordata > Mammalia > Rodentia > Ctenomyidae > Ctenomys > Ctenomys sociabilis. The sequence goes on along the minus strand of PVKA01001081.1, from coordinate 124,777 downwards.
ACTACAGTACACATATTTAAAGTAAATGATACACTCAGACGGGTAGCTGAAGTGTATGGCACTCATGACAGCTTTGTGAATGTGGAAATGTTTGCTGCTTGCAGTACATATTACACCTGAAAAGTTGCACATGCCCTTAAGAAATGACTGTTGTCATTTACAGCTCAACTTGTTATTATGGCCCCGCGTTATACATCTCATTTTTATACTTTTCTTCTGGATGGTTAAGACCAAGATAGAGCAAGACCTATATGCCAAAAACTGTAGCTTTTGTTTCTGATGAGGTCAGTGAAGTCCTCTCAGGGTTTATCTTGTAATCCTGTACCTTACTCTGACACAGATCCTTTGTCTGTGTCATCCATGTGGATGAGTCAAGGCCAATGCTTATTTACCTTGTACAAATATCTTTTATCATTTTTTTTCAATTTTTGGCTTCTCTAAGGTACACGGCCTTCTCTAAGTGGTCAGTACTCATTCTCTGTGAAGAGACTATCCTTAGGAAACAGGGATATATGCTCTTTATTGATGTCTAGGAATCAGAACTTCCTTCTGACAGATGACTTGAGGTTTTTGTATTTAATACAGTGAAGTGTTTAACTGTTGAAAATTAAGAACGCTTAAAGCAAAAGAGATAGAAACCCTGTGGCTGTGGGTTTAGTATATCATAAATGAGATATTTTGCTAAACTCTATCTTCAGAGGTCCTGTAACATTGAAATTAATGGAGGCTATATGAAAAGTGTCTATGTCTAATGTAAATAATTTACACATAGAATTGTTATAGGCAGCTAAATTACATAATATATCATAGTTAATCACATAGAGCTAGGCCCTCGAAGGAGCTGGTGCAGAAGACAAAATACCTTACAACTGTGGGGGAGACAGGCAACTCCACTGTGGTTCATGGCGGTGGAACAACAATGGCAACAGCCAGTAATGGCACAGAGAGAGTCTGTCTCTCTTACATTGCATTCAGGCTCTCTGCCCCAGGTTGAGCATAGCATTCACACCCATTATGTCAGCAGTACTAAGACCTATAATCCCAGTGGATCACCCATAATCCAATGGATCATGAGTCAATCTCAAACTCTAGAAGTTCCTACCCCATGACTGCATGAGGCTTTAGGAGGACAACTGGACAAAAACCATAACAACCTCTCAAATGCAGGGTAGGCTAACATGAAGTGGAATATTAGTGAACTCTTTGTGGCAACTGTGTCTTTTTCTCTTTCCATTTTTCTCATGCTTACATCATTCCACCAAAGGTTACTGCAAGAAGCCCATATGCAGGGCATTGGGGTCTGTCCTGTGTACCTGTCCTATGACTTCGTAAGTCACAGTTCATGCCTACTCCCCAGCCAGCTTTGCCACCTTGCCTTCTTGCCCCCTGAGAGTCACAAATGCCCATAATTCTTTATGGAGTACTGAAGGAGTAGAAGCCTCTCTTTTCTATAACTTCTGGCTGGAAGGATCTGTAGACTTTACCTACCGAAGGTTGTGTGCTGTCTAATTATTTTGGGGTATTGTGGCTACCCAGCTGTCTTGGAAGAAAGAAACTTGTGAGAAGACAGTGAGAAAAGAGCTAGCGACTATGGAGCTGCCTATCTGAAGAGAGATAGAAATTTTACAATTTGCCCAAACATGAGGGTCTAACATTTTCATGCTTCCTATGGGAAAAAAAGTATATCATATAGCAATGGTAGATAAAATGAGTGTTTGAAGCCATGGTCTTAGCAAGATTTTGCTTACTTATCTGTAGCAGCACTGAAATCTTACTTTTTGGAGAAAAATCTTAAGTCTTCTAGAGGCTTAAAGGAACAAGTTTTTTTCTTTGGGTTGATTTTTTTTTCCAGCCATTTCAAGTCCAACTGTCTTTATTCTAGAAAGATAAATCCACTTACCTATCTTTTCTACCTTTATTGCTGTGGGTGTTGCAGGGATAACTAAAAAGGAGTCTTCCCATTTGGCTTTAATTGATCATCCTCTAGCTTATATGAGCACTTGGTCTCTAGGGGCACAGTAGGTGGTCTCCCTGGACCAGCAGCTGGCAAGATTGTTCTCATACATTTGGATGCCTGTCATATTTGGCCCAGATTAATTAGATATTGTAGGAGTCTTGAGGTCTCTGGGAATAGTATCATATGAAAGGATATAACTGGCTTCCCATGTGACATCTCAAATGGGCTCAAACTTAGCCCAGTTTTGGGACTGTCCCAAACCCTCGAGAGCTATTAGCAATAATCTGAGGCAGGCTTGAGACATCTCTTGGCAAAATTTTGCTAAGGCTGTCTTTAGGGTCTAATTGGCTCTCTTTGCCTTTGTGAAAGTTTGATGCCACCAAATAGTACTGAGGTGGTACTTTACACCTAAAGCCTGAATTACTTGACAGGTACAAGAAAGTAGAGTGTCATTCTGGAAGGGCTAGGGTAGTGCAAATCAAAGGATGACTTCATTAACAAGTGTTTTGATTGACTCCTTAGCCTGTTTTTTAACATGTTAAAAAAAGACTTCATTTCAATCAGTAAAGATATCAATAAAGACCAATATCTGTTTAAATCCTCCACATAAGGGTATGAGGGTAAGGTCTAATTTCCAGCCCTCTCCCAAGTATGTCCCTCTCTTCTCAATAGGTTCCAGTAAAGGAGGCATTTTGGACTTAACCAGCTATTGTATGCACAGAGTGTTCCCAAGTTTTGCTGACTTGTTGGGTAGTTGTTGCTAGTGCTAGCCCTGTGAGAGCTTGAGTGATTGTTTCTAATTTAGCATCTATGCCCATACGGAAAAGATCATGATGCATTTTTATAACCTTCCACTGTGTCCCTTGAGGAAGAGTCAGATGTTTTCTAAATACCATCAGAGTCACCTTTTAGTTCCTCATTGTGCTAGGGCTCACATATCTTTCTGGGGAGTATAGATGCCCAGAGTATAGTTTCCCAGTAATTAGGAATAAAACTAGAATTGTAAAGGGCTATCAGCTTGCTTTTATCTCAGCCTTTTGATTTTCCAACTAGATTTTAGACAAGTATCTTTGGTGTCCTTTACAGTGCATGATTTTGACCTGTTTGGGAAGACAGATTGTCTCTAAGACAGTGGTGGTGAACCTATAACACACATGTTATTGTTTTTTTTTTTTTTAACACAAAATATGTTAATGTAGAGTTGTCTTTTCTAAACTAAAAACCTCAGTATTCAAGTTTAATTGCAGCATTTGTACTTTGCAAACTAAGTGATTTGAGGGTTGTTGTTTGGTACTTGGTCTCTTAGAGGTTTTCCATCACGACCCTAGGAGTTGTAGAATTTCCTGTTATATGTTTATAGATGATTGCTTATTAGCAGCAAGCCCCTTTATTTCCAGATTGCTACATCAGTATACAGTGCCAGAAAGGCATATTTGGAATCTGTATAGATATTTGACTTTCACCTTTTCCTAATATCAATGCCCAAGTAAGAGCTATTAACTTTGCAATTTGAGCAGATGCCCCTGGGGAAGGAGGTTTGGCTTCAGTGAGCTGTTATCAACTGAAAAGTACATGAACAGTCTTTCCATGGCAAAGCTACTTCTATCACTGAACCATACTCTGGGGGATATTGGAGGAGCAGGTCACAGAGCCTGTAGATATCAGAAAGGCTGGATTAAGAGCAGTGCAAGTTTTATAATACTCACAAGGGTGTCTAATAGAGTGGCCTTATACTTGGTAAGCTATTCTCCTGTTAACCACAAGTAACCTTTTATCACTAGAATAGCCCTGTTCTGATGGGAAGTCAGGACTGCCTATTTCTGTCCTAAAGTTAACTTTTCAGCTTCCTATGTCATCATATCTGTAGCTGCTACTGCTGTCAGTCCGAGTGGTCATCTAGAAACTGCCTTGCATCATTTTATAAAGTATACCACTGTTCTGAGTTCATTCCCAGTCATTAGACTAAAACTCCCAAAGCATTTTTTTTTTCTTTTCTGATACATAGAGAAGAAGCATCTTACGTCAGGAGTTTCCCATGATGGAGCCTTGAAAGGGGCACACTTTATTTCTCTACAGGCACTGTCAACCACTCTTGTCCATTCTCAGGGCATAGACTCAAGGCATCACAAAACAGTTTTGCCATAAGTCTAAAATTACTTGCCCAGATCCTAAAAAGGCCAGTTATTTCTAGAAAAGAACGAAACTTCTGTTGGTGACAGAAGAACCATAATCATACATAGACTGGATCCCACCCCCAGAGAGCTGCCATTTCCCAGGTTTAAGAACAAATTCCAATATTGAACTCTTTGGAGAGATATATGATCATTTTATTTGAAGACTTTATATCCCTACTTCGCTAGAAAGTTGAGAGTTTATATGGTATTATATTTGGACAATCTAGAGTTGGGTTGCAAACTAAAATATATCTATACAGCATAGGAAAATTTCCATTTTAAGTCCTAATTTCTTTAGGATTTTTTCTACTGCTTAAGCAAAAAGTCAAGGCTACATAACCCCCCATAGGAGGCCTACTTAAGTATACTGCTGCTGTTCTCTTGATATCAGAGTTTTTCCATTCAAAGACAAGTTGAAATTAGAAGTCTGGATGTTGGGAGATGGAAAAATGTGTGTTTTAATTGAGGCTGAGGGTCTGGCAAGATAGCCCAGGAATTAACGTGCCTTCTTAGGCAAGCTTAGGTATGCCCAGAAACCTCAGTTCGATCCCCGGTACCACCAACCCTACCCCTAGGACTGGCTGAACTGGCGAGAGTCCAGGCACAGTGGCATATGCCTGTAATCCCAGCACAGGGGAAATTGAAAACAGGAGGATCACTGAGTCCAAGCTGCATAGTGAGACCCTGTAACAACCAAACACAATGGGACTGAGAACCCGTAAGGTAATCACATATGGGCGTGTCACAAGAGGATGGATTGGGATGGCAGCCTCCTTAGTGAGGAGGAGATCTTGTACCATAGTACAAAGTAAGGCTCTTGAGAGCCTTACTGCATATGGAATGCAAATATTGCAGAATTGACAATGTCACAAAAGACCATAGTTGAGAAATCTGTTTCTGAGAGGCTGAAGACCTTTATGAAAGTACTTTTGATTAGATATATTTTAGGTTAGGAAATATGCTTTCGTATTTTAGTCTTATAAGTACAGCATAACTAAAATTACACATGGTCTAATGGTATTCCTTTATACCATGCAGCAGGATCCACCTTTTAGCTAATTTGGTCCATGCTATCTAGTATAGTCCAGGTAAAGTCTATTTTGGCTTTTGTTTGAATTTGAGAAATTGACTGCCAGTTGTGCTAGTAAAGCTTTTCCTAGCAAGGGAATAGGATTCTGTGGGACAAGCTTATGGTTAAAGGTTCATGGTTAAACATGTGGCCTTCAATGTGACACATCAGAGCAGGAGTGAAGAATCTCCTACTTGGAGTCTCCTTGACCACAACTATGGCTACAGTCCTAGAGGAGAGATTTCCAGAGAAGAAAGGCAAAAAGGAATGAACTGTCCCTGGGCAAACAAGCAGTCAAGTCGGCTCACCCATGATGTGTAAGATTATACAGGGTTCTTCAAGAGATGGTGATATCTGTGGACACAGGCACTGCAGGTTCCTTTCGGCCTTTTCAGTCACAGGAACAGGAAATGAGGGTTATGGATGTTCTAGACCCTTGATGGGTATGAAGATAGTCATACGTCCCATAGTGTCAAGATGCAGGTACATGCATTGCCCAACATTTGGAGTAGGGCCCACTGGTAGGGCCCAGGGGTTTGGTGCAGTTTCCTATGAGTGTCCAATCTTCTTGAAATTGAAATAGAAACTTTATCCTTAGTTGTTCTTGGGCTTTACCTGAGATTACCTTGGTGAATTTAAAGCATTGACAGCTAGAATTTTAGGCTTTCTTTTTTGATCCTCATCTGGGTTCTGATGGTTGAACACAGAAAAGGTCATGCCCAACAATTGGGTCATAGCTATCTGTGGCCCCATGTAAAGTTTTTGTGATTATTTCTATCTTAGTTACTGTTCCCATTTCTTTTTTTTTTTTTTTTTTTTTTTTTTTTTTTTTTTTTTTTTTTTTTTTTTTTTTTTTTTTTTTTTGTCTTTTTGAGACAGGGTCTCACTATGCAGTTCAGGCTGGCCTTAAGCTCACTTTGTAGCTCAGGCTGGTCTCGAACTCACAACAATCCTCCTGCCTCAGCCTTCCGAGTGCTGGGATTACAGACATGCGCCAGCACGCCCGGCTACTGTTCCCATTTCTGAGATAAAATACCCAACATCCAAAGTTAAAGGGGGGAAAGGTTTCCTTTAACTCACATTATATAGATGTTTCAGTCCATACTCAGCTAGCTCAAAGGCAGAGTGCAATGGTTCATGGAGGTGGAACACAGGAAAAGTAATGAGAGGATAAGACAAGTCTTGTTTTGTCCCCTATATTGTATTCATTTTACCAAGACTGGTGTGGCTCCACTCCAATCAGTGGATCCAGAAGTCACACTCTTACTCCCAGCAATGCACTATGAATCAAGCACATACTCCAGATTCAGCCACTTCCCAACAATGAAGGGGAATCTAGATACAAAACATAACATGCTGAATAACTTGGTCTATTTTACAAATGAAAGAATGGTCCAGGAATGTTTCTTCCTCCCTGGAAGATGGAACTATGCTAGTATATTCACAAAATACTTGAAATAATTGGTTACAGAACACAGCTGGATTCTCCTTTGTGCTTTGTATGACACCCATCACATTATCATATTGATCAAGTTTTTAATATACCTTTTTATTCTGATGGAAAGAGCCACTAGTGTATCAGACTTTATTTCTAGTCTGTGACTAATACCATAGTCCTACTTTGATTCTGTTGAAGAAAGAATAGTGTATCCTCCTGGCTGTGATGGCTTGAACATCTTGTTATATAAATCCAAAGCAATAGTCAAAGTCTGAACCCCACTCTCAAATATGAGTCCACTGATAGTGACCTTATTTGAACAGCTGGAAATCCTCATCTGCAAAGAGGATCTGAACTCAAGTATTTCTTTTTACTCCTAGGACCACTCTTATATGCAACACAAGTTGTGAATTAGAGGAGAAAGAAGCTTACCCTCAGGTTGGACTTGGAGGACTTAAAGCTGTGTGAGGAGTACAAGGAGAGGGTGGGGAATTTTGGGCTCCTCTGAGCACAAGGTTCTAGTAGAGTTCCAGAGTCTCTTGGAGTGGATTTGGTAACCCGAGGCTTATAAGAATGAGACCTAAGAGACCTGGTGTGACTGTCTTTATCAAGCTTATTGGAAAGACATACAACCCCTTAAAAAGCAAGTGGAAGTCCCAGGACAGAATCATTAAGAGTATCTTGATCTTCCTTAGGGGTCCCTATAAATACCATACTATAAATGCCTGGGCATTTCCTGTGATAGAGGCCCACAAAAGCCTGAATATGGAGATTTAGCTCCAAAATAGTCACATAATTTAAAGTATCCATCTCTCACAAGTTCCTAATTTATACTAAATCTAAACAATATTGCAATAATAGAGAAAGTGTTCTTCTTTTAAATAGTCAGGATCAAACCTTTTCCACTGATCAGGACTATGGCTTAGTGGCGAAGCTGGTAGCATCTATGGCAATGTCCAAAAGGTTTCCCATAGCTAATGTTGGAGCCTACAGAAAAAGAGAGGGAAAACCAGGTCCCAGCTTCTATGCAGAAGAAATAGACCTGATCTGAGCCCCCAAAGTATTTCTGTTTAGTCACAAGTACATACTAAACAGACATCTCTGTCTAAACCATCTAAACTGACAGCAACATCAGGGTCTTTCATAGAATTCTAGATCAAACTCTTGCTCACATAGAAGCAAGAAAGCATGGTGGATTTTCATGGGGGTCCAATAATTCTTTAGGGAGAGAGATTTGAGCCATTAAATGGTATTACCTAGTCCTTTGAAACTCTCATGTGAGTAGAATCTTCATCACACACACACACACACACACACACACACACACACACACACACACACACACTCCCTTAGGCAGCTTTGAGCCCCTCAGTGGCTCTGCTTGAGCAAAGTACAGCCACTTGTAAAAGACTATCTTTTATATTTACCTCAATAGTAAAGACTTGGTATTCTGTTTAACATACTAGAGAAAGAAAATCCTTAAAAGTTTTAAAAACAGGATGGCTTTGTTTTTGTATACTTAAAGTCACTATAGCTAAGTTTTACAGTCTGCTCTTTTGTTCTGTGCATAAGTATTATGCATAAACTATTTGCATTTTGTTAAAAGAAACAACTGTAGGATTCTATCATCAAACACATTATCAGCAAAGCTTTATTGGAAGTGACAGACCTAGGTGGGCTTTAGGACCCAGAAGAAATCATGTCAGCTAAAGCTGGATCAGATGCTGCTCCCCATTGGTTGACATGGGAAGAAGCTGCGAGAATTATAAAGTGGAAAAGTGTTTTTTCTTCTCACAAGGAATGATTCTGTGTTTATTAACTCTTCCTGAGTTATGTAGAAATACCAAACAATCAAATACTGATACTGAAAGCTCGAAGAGGACAGAGGATCAGAAAACAAGAAGGAAAATAATTCAAAGAAAAGAAAGAGAAAAATCTACATTTTCTCTAAAATTGGAAGATTAGTTCCAATCTACAAGGGTGAGCATTCCTAAAATCCTAAAGACAGTTAGCTGATTAAGAAAAAAAAAAAAGGTAAGGGCCGGGGAGATGGCTCAGTGGAATAAGCACTTCCCTGGCAAGTGCAAGGGCCTGGGTTCAATCCCTGGTTCTGCAAAAAAAAAAAAAAAAAAAAAAAAAAGAAAAAAAAGAAAAAAAAATGTAAATAACGGTAACAAAAATGATGGTGATTGATCCAAACCAGCAGTGGCTGGAAGATCACGTGACTGGGTCATGTTGGTCCTGGGAGTGGAAATCAGTACAATATCATCCGTTTGAAAGCTGAATTCATATTTCAAAACAAGATAACAGGAAATTAACAGTTTGTCATAATGCATATTGTTATTTTAAAAAAATTTTAATTCTCTTCAAAATTAAAGTTTCATATGCCGTTACACTTCTAAAGGAAATACCCTACTCACATGTGGAAATTGGACTTCTTAGATTAAATCAAAGCCAGTGTGGAAGATCTAGCCCTAACTGATACATAAAGACAGCCGTCTGAAGACAGCCTCCTCAGGGAAGATTTAACTATCGCACAATTGCGTAATCATTAATTGTGCTTTTGTGCTTTCATACTTGATAGATTAAACCTTTTAATTTTCTGTGGGAGGAAGGATCTCAGGACCTTGTGTTTGCCAGGCAGGTGCTTTTGCCACTGAGCTATGAACTAGAGAACTGGAATACTTATGTTTGTACTCAGCAATAACGCCTACTTGGGCAAATAACACAAACATTGGATTTTCTTAAAAAAGAAGAGATGGTGTTAGCTGAATGATTTGACTCTCAATCCATGGTTCTGATTATGGTTTTATAGGTTGGATGGTTGTTTATTCAGTGCGCAATCTGGGGTTATACAGTAGTAGCCTTGATGCCATTGTTTATAGAAATACCTTCTATCTGATTTATTAGGAATAAATAAGAAACTATCAAGTGCTTACATTTGACCTGTTAGTGACTTGGAGACAGAAATTTTGTAAATAATCACCACGAAGTCACCTGGGCTGTAGCATTTCAAAACTGGGTCATTTTAACAGAGTGATGACCCCTTGACCCATCGTAGAGGTGCTATTATAATTAAGGAATCTGCGCCGGGGAAAGAATTCATCTTCTTAAGATTAATATAAATACTTTCTTTTTCTTCTTTTCCTTTTCATTTGTCATGACTTTTTGCTTAGATTCCTTCAGATCTGAATTTTTAACCTTAACCCACAAAGAGGATATGAGGTCTTTAAAAAAAGCACCTTTAAATTATTTCAGATTGTGCCCTGCTTTAGACTTGATGTGAAGAATGCTGTTCCTTTCAATTGTCCTTTGCCCTATTTGAGATTAATATAGTGCAACTCCTGTTAATACGGCTGGACCTTCCATGGTTCTAATGTGAATCACTTAGCTATTAAAAAAAGAGAGGCAGTAACTTTCATCCCTTTGGTCCTGTGCTAAGATTAAATGCTTCCTTTCCTAAGCCTTAGCAGGGATCCTAAGTGGGGACACTGCAGAGGAGATGATGAACAGACCTGAGAAGTTGCAAATGTTTCTGACACCCCGGAAGGTGAAATTGAGCACACTCCTGCTGTTGCATTTGCTAAAAGTGAATACAGGAGTTGGCATCGGGCAGACCTACCTCTACCCAGAGAACTCAGGGACTGGAGAGGAGAGAAAAGCAGGGAATTGGAACAGATGCCTAAGCAGCTGGAAACAGATCCTGAAATACATAATTGTCACCAGTTTAATTACTGAATATGGGGTGCTTACAGGCACCATGTTTTGTAAAGAAGTAATCGACTTTTTATTACTACTAAGCTTGAAATAAACAAGTGATTTGATCATTTTGTCTCAATTAGCTGGTGATGGATCAATTAGAAGCCTCTACATTTAGCCAATTCCCTAGTTACTAATTGGTTTATACCTCTACTACTCCAGTAAGAAGGGTCAAATGTCTGCGTTGGGCTTTTGAAACTCTGTATTCCCCCCCAAAAGGGGTTTTCAGACATACATTTTCACATAGTTGAATATGGTTAGGTCTGCAGGTGTGGGGTATCTTTTATGTCTCAACCTCTACAGGAGAATGGATTAAGAACAGCAGTTTTACGGAAAGGGCTATTCTAGGGAATAAACAGGTATGGAGTTGGCCCTTTGTACCCACGTGCACAGATTCAATCAACAGCAGAAATGTCTGAATATATACAGACATTTTTGGTGGTACTAAGTGTTGCACAGAGCCACATCCTTAACCATTTATAATTTTTGGGTTTTTTGAGAGAGGATCTCTAAGTCACTAATTTGCCCAGGCTGGGTTTGAACTTGTGATCCTCTTGTCTCAGCTCTTCGAATGCTGGAATTACAGGTGTGGCCTTTATGCTTGGCTTTGGTTTTGTTTCCTTGGCATTAGTCCTTAGGCAATGCAGTGTTGCAACTCATAGCATTTATGTTGTAATTCAGTGTTCTAGAGATGATTGAAAGGGTACAGAAGGCATGTGAGGGTTACATGCAAATACTGTACCATTTTATATAAGAAACTCGAACATGTCTGGGTTCTGATATCCACCAATGATCCTCAATTTCATCTCCTGCAGATACTAAGGAATGATGTATCCATCTAGCCAGAGAGAAATGTCTTGTTCCTGCAGTTCTTGACTTTATCATAGGTATGAGGACCTTCAAAGCTCTTATTCAAAATCATTACTTTAAAGAAAAAGCAGTGTATCAAGCTTTATTCTTTACTGCTATTCACTTGAAATGCCTATCTAACAGTGTAAGTCTAGCACTTAATATGGTGTCACAAATTGTCTGGAATAGTATATCATTGCTAATAAAAAATATCCCTTTGCAGTTCAGGAGAGAGACATGAGCCCCTGAGCGGGGCCTGAGTACCTTACCTATCTTTCTACATATGGTTGTTGAGATGCTGGCATAAAAAAGACTGTTTTCTCCCCTTATTAAATTTACCAACTAATGAGACAGTCCATGGAAAAATAGAGGCGCTGATGCTTTTCATTATGCCAATAAATTTACTTGACAGTAGATTATTAAAAGTTTTCAGTGGGATTCAACTGTAACAAATGATTATGGGATGAGAATATATCAGACTATGCTACAGGAACAAACAAATCTTAATCTCTCAGTGTCTCCTCTTGTAGGAATTTATTTCTTGTTAAAGCCAAATCTGCTGCAGGCTCAGCAGCCCTTCTTTATCCTTCTTCGGAAATGTGCCTCAGGTTCTCAGTTGTGTCCCAGGTACAGAAGACCCATTATTCAGCACAGGGCTCCCTAATTGCTGCAACAAGAGGAGAAAATTTGGAAGTCATATCCCCTCCCAGGTTACTGGCCTAGCCCCAGCTGGCCTTGTCTAACTGCATAGCACGACCTGATTTCAGGCCTCCGATGCAGAGTCCAATCAGGCATTCATTGTGACTATGTGTTATCGCAGTTCCCATGCTGTGTTGTGCTCTCCAAGCTAAGTGATAGAGTCACTAGCATGAATCTTCTTCCAGATGAGACACACTCCATTGGCTCAAGACAAGTAGTTCTGGAACATGAATACCAAAGCCTAAATAAACAGTGGCCTTTAAAATTAAAGTCTAATGTCAGATTCAACATTTACAGAGATGTTAGGCTTTTTATTGCTACCTGTAAAACTTTCGCTCCTGCAGTTAAGTGCAATTGGAAAAGTGAAATAATGATGACCCAAAGCAGACTCCGTTAGAACTGAGATGGTTCTGAAGTAGAAGGTAACTCATTGCACTGAACTGTGCAGAACTGGAGAGACTCTTGAAAACTGTTCTAGCAGACAGCAGAGAGAGATCCTTGAACAGAAAAATGTCTGTAGATTTCAAGACTTTTATACCTGGGAAGAAGCTATCTTTGCTTGGGAGTTAAATAGGTCATAAAGGGAAGAAAATTTGCCTTAGGTTTTTTTTATTTGACTTATATATTGTCTCAAATTTCATGTCTCTAAATGCCTATGTTCTTCTTCACCATTTTTAGAGTATTTTCCTTGCTCATAGAAGAAAAAAAAAGTAGAAAATATGGGGAACATTTTGAGAAGCATATATTTACTTCAGGTTGACTTTTTCAATGGACTGAGTCCATGAAGGTTTTGGTATGCTTGATTTGGGACTTTGCATGTATTTTATTTTATGTAATTGAAATCATGTACTGTAGGCAATTTTGTGTCTTGTGTAAACATGGGCTCCTACTTAAATTTTATAAATATGTCTTTGAAATGTGGAAGGAGCTTACTTTTAAGAACTCTAAATGTTACTCAGCCATTCCTTAAATTTATTACTTGGGTTTGTTCCAAATTTCAGCTAATATGTATGTCTTTGTGATGTGCTCCATTACTTCAGAGGGAAGGCCTTAAAGGAGTAAAATCCCTTTTCTCAGAATTATAGTCCTTTTTGGTGCTGCAAACATCTCAGATAAGATTTAGTACTATACAATGTTAAAGGGGTGCTACAGAGTGAGATAATATAATCACTTTCACATGTTATAATGTCTCTTTTATTATTTTCATTGAAAGTGATTATATGTATTTATGGAATACAATATGCTGGTTCGATATGTGTAAATGATATAATTATCCAATCAGGATAATTATCATAGCCACCACATCAAGTGTTCATGATTTCTTTTTAGTAGGCTCTGTGGAATCCTGTGTTCAGGTTTTTTTTTTAGAAATAAACAGTACATCATTGCAAACTGTAGTCACCTTTCTATGTACACAAGGACCTAGTTCTCCTAACTAAAATTTTTATATTTAATAACTAATTTTTCCTACCCATCATCCCTGGCAACCTCTGTTCTAGTATCTCTTTTCATAAAAACAATTTTTAAATTTCCACATGAAAATGAGTTTGTGCAGTCTATGTATCTCTACACTGGACTTGTCACCTTGTCATATTTGCCAAGTTTATTCATATTGCCATGAATGATGGGATTTCATTCTCTCTTTATGATTGGATAATATTACATTGATGGCATTGCTACATTTTTATTATTCATTCATGTGTTTGTGGATACTTTGGTTGCTACCTAATCTTGGCTTTTGTTAATAGTGCTCCAATAAAATAAACATTCAGTGATCACCTCTTTTTTTTTTTTTTTTTTGGCTTTTTGAGACATGGTCTCATTATGCAGATCACCTCTTTTTAATGTACTAATTTTGAAAAGATTTTGAGCTAACTTAGAAAAATATGTCAAGGATAGAAACATGCTCCAGATTAAACAAATGTGAAAACTGAGTTTATCATTGGCATGGGCCATACTATATCTAAGTGACAATGAAAGAAATTCCTATAGCAGCAAAAAATGTGAACTTTTTTTACATCATCCATTTGCAGGTTGGCCAGGCTCATCTGTTCCTGAATGAGCTTCACTAGGCAACTATGCACTGGGCTGCAGGGTTTGAGGGGCTCTGGTTCTCCCTGCAGGTCTGAGGGTGAGCAGGGGCAGCTCTGCTCATTGTACTACTTGTCTTACTTGGACTAGAAAGATAACAGAGTCACTCTAGACTCTTGTCAAGGCTTTTGTTGTCTGATCTGCTATTGTTCCATTGGCCAAAGCAAACCACATGGCTAAGCCTGAAGTGAAGATATAAATATTACACTCAGGCTATGGGGTGCTGAGAGAAGGAGTAAGCATTCCTGAAGAAGTATCTACTACATCAGGTAGATTAATTACATAGAGAGTCCACTTATGGCCCATCTTTTATTAAGGAGCCCTTACCTAGTTAAACACAGTTACAGATACCTTTAAGGTCTGTGAGGGTTAATTCCATGTGTTAGCTTGACTGAATTAAGGGATAACTAAATAAATAGCAAAAGCATTGGAGAGTATGTGGAAGCAGAAATTTCTGGAAAAGATTAGTATTTGAATTGGCACACTGAGTAAAAGTCTACCCTCACCAAGATGAGTGGGCATTATGTGATTTATGGAGGACCTGGATAAAACCAAAAAAAGAAGAGGAAAGGTGAATCTGTTCTCCCTCTTTGAGTTGGAACGTTCTTCATCTGCTTTAGCACATCAAAGTTCCTAGTTCATAAGTCTTTAGATTCCGGCCCTATACCAGTCTGTTCCTCATACTCAGATTCTCAGGATTTTGGCTTCAGAGAACTTGCACCATTTGGCCTGGTGGTTCTCAGGTCTTTGGATTCATATTTAATTGCATCCCTGCCTTTCCTGCTTCTTCAGCTTACACATAGAAAATTGTGGGCTTTTTTGAACTCAGTAGTATTTTGAGTGGATGTAATTTAGTCTCTCTCTGACTAATATAAAGCATCCTTGTTGGTTTCTTTTACTTACATTCACCCTTTAAGAAGAAGAAGCTCTGTGAATATCTGCATATCCCAAGACCAAACTAGCTGCAGTGTGAGTCCCAGATGCGAACCTCAAATCTCCTATCATAATACTTTTTTCATAGACAAAATGTCATCATTTTTCTGCTTTAAGGAAGTGTCCTTCACATAAGAAGCTGCTTCCTATAATAACTCAGTTTCAGTAGTCATTGTTGCTCTCTGGAACCATGATTGTCAATCATAGCTGTATTTGGAGTTAACCAGGGGTACATGATGCCCAAGCTCTACTCAAACCAAGTTGCAATCTGTGGGAATTGTGGTTCTAGGATGGGTAAGTTTTAGTTGCCCATAAATACTGTGGTGTACTGAGTACTGAGAACCACAGATCTACCACATTATATATATATATATATATATATATATATATATATATATATATATATATATATATGTGTGTGTGTGTGTGTGTGTGTGTGTGTGTGTGTGTGTGTGTGTGTATGTATATATATACATAATTTATTTAGTACATGGTCTCACTATGCAGCTCAGACCTATAGTGATCTTATCTCAGCCTTCCCATTTCTGTGGTTACAGGTTTGCTCCACCACACCTGGTCTCATTGGCCTGTACAGCATGCAGTACCAGGAAATGAACCCAGGTCTTGTGCTTTCCAGGTAGGCACCTACAGTGCTGAGCTATCTCCCCACCCCTCATACAACTTTTTAATCAGTATTTCTCAGAGGGATGAGCTTAGAAATCCTATATTTTTTACACTAAGAAATACATTAGCTATGTTATACTTCATATAGTACAGACTCAGTCTTCACTGCAAGTTTGAATTGCTGGGGAGCTTAAACCAAAACTCAAACAAAATACCTACTTACAGCCAAACTCCTGAGATCTGGCTCAGTTATTATGAGGTAGGGTCCCAGTTGGTGTTACTGTTTTTAAAAACCTTTGAGTGATTATATGTGCATCCACTTTCTGAACCCAATGAAAGTAGAAAATCAGCCAGCATGAAAACACAAGCCTGAGGCACAACTGATAAATGATTGCACTTTCCCTGATCCTAAGAACTTTGATCAATATTTCTTTGTATATGTCAGAATGGGACATTGAACACAAATAATGAAAATGATAACAGTTTTCTTGGCTTTGCCAGAGGATCCATATTGGGAGTGATGGGAAATGATATTTGTTAAAATGAGATATGGATGGGCACTGGGTCTCAGGTAGCAGAGGCACAGACACAGGGTCAAGATCTAAACAACTCAGATGCCCTTAGGAGCTTTTTTCTATCCCTAAGGAGTGAATTTCCCAGCTAGCAAGTGTTCTTAGTTAAATAGTTTTTAAGTCACCATTTTTAACTATTTTATGTGTTGGTGAGAGAGTGCCGTTCCATTGATGGCTTACGTGTATCTTTGATATACTTGACAAGCATCTTCTTGAAATGTAATAATGCACACTTGTGTTTTTCTTTAACCCAATAAAACATATTTTATCAGACAGGTGCATTTGCATGTACTTAGTATCCCAGAACTGGGGATGTAGTTCAGTGGTAGAGTGTCTTTGTGTTCAATTATTGGTATAGGATCTTTTTTAAAAAAAGAGCTGGCTTTGCCCTGTGGACTTGGAAGTTATTTAATATGGGTCCTTCTGAACGCAGCACCTTAGACCTCTTGGCCATCCTGACAGCTCCTGGGTCCTTCTGTCATGGTACACTTATGTGTCCTTTGAAGGAAACCTCCTTCCATTCTGCTCCAAATTTCTGAGGCTTTCTCACCTAGAGCTCCTTTGATAATAGCAAATATTTTATTTTTCTGGCTGGTAACTTAGTCATTTCATAGCCATTAGATATAAGGTATTATTTATAGTTCTTTTCAAGTTTCTCCTCAGAGAGGACTTCTCCTTCTGGTTCTTTCTCGCTTGACTGCTGGGCATCTGGCCCATGGGAAATGCTTGTGTAGATTTTGTGGCAGAAAAATCTAGGAATTCAAGCTGATCCTGACTTAACTATCATGTTTTGGGTTCATCATTATTGGCCAGTTAGCTTCTGTCTGGATAGTTACACTTGGAAGAGACATCAGTCCCCAGGCCCTGTAACTCAAGGGTGTTCTACTGAGAGCCTTTCAGTAGTATGAGATGAAGGGATGCTATTTCTATGCTTTGACTTAGAGTTGAAAATGAGATTCATTGCACATTAATGAGTCTTTCTAAAATTGCCTCCCCAGAGCCGCTGAAGAAAAAAAAAAAAAATATATATATATATGTTCATCACCATTAACTAAATAGATACTGACACTACTAAACTTGAGCAGTTCTTCCTGGAGTTAGCCAGTGGAGAAGTGGTTGGATTGCAAACCACACCTCCCCTTCAGATAATCCATCTGAGACTCATATTTAAAATTACTGATTGTTTTCTCTGTCCTTGGCATATTGATGCATCTTCATACTTGTGATTCACTACTCCCTTTGGCAGTCTTACGGGTCTCTTGTTTCACCACTGTTTCAACATTTTGGGTAACTGATTGCTTGCCAGTCTCCTGAAGAACCCCAAAATGGATTTTAGGTACATCCTATATTTAAAATCATGTTACTCTAAATACATTTTCCAAATTTGATCAAAATCTGTCAAGTCAATTTTTCTTGATATGGTAACAGAGATATAAAGGACATATACACACATTTTTATTTATATAGCTATACATAAATGCAGTTAAAATAAATAAATATTAAGCAGTAAATTCAGCAGGCTAAGGAAAAGAGAATTTTGATTGTGTTGTTGGAATAGACGTGAATTTGAATGGCACTGTTTTTCAACCCTGCCAGAGGCTGGGGGATAGTAAATTTTCTCAAATACCATTTAAGTCTCTGTGCCTCTTGCTATTTGTCTTGCTAGGGATATCATAGATCTTGATGGATTTGTTATGTGCAGTCATGCGTGGTTGATGGTCCCTCCCATTTGATTGCCCCACTAGGAATTCCATTACTAGGCTGTTCTTTGGAAATCCGTTGTTAACTGGGCCTGCTGTTTTTCCATGCGCTCTGCAGCTAGCGTCTAGTAAACAGATCCTTGCTTGTTTGTTCTGCTTGGTGCGTACTCTACAGATGCACCTTAGAATAAAAGCTTTAGTTTTGACTTCTCCAAATCTAGTATGCTGGATATAATTGCACATTGTTGTACAGTATCTTTACTATTCTAGAGATATTATTGGATATACAAAATCTTTTCAGAAGAGCAAAAACTTCTTTGACGTTTTTGGAAGTTGTAGATTCCTCTTCACTTGTGCTGCAGTAGTTATTCTGCATCTGGAAATAAATGCCCCATAAGCTTCCTCTGTATTTTACCAGACAACTTAACTCTTCATAATTCAAATGACTAAGAATTTTAACTTATTTATTTTAAAAAAAAGATTTAAGGAAATCATAAAGCAGATTTCAGAACCCTCTAAGAGGTGTGAGACTTTGCTGTACATAAACAGCAGCTGAACACAAAATGTATAGTTGTATATTAATGTTTTTGTCTCAAGCAGAATTGACATTCCTTGGCTGGTACATTTGAGAGGTGAATGAAATTTAGCACACTTGTTGGAGGGACCAGAGAGAGGCTACTTTCAGTATTTATTTACCTTTTACAAATATCTTTTATCATTTTTTTCTATTTTTGGCCTCTATAAGGTACACGGCCTTCTCCAAGTGGCCAGTACTCATTCTCTGTGAAGAGATTATCCTTAGGGAACAGAGATATATGCTCTTTATTGATGTCTAGGAATCAGAACTTCCTTCTGACAGATGACTTGAGGTTTTTGTATTTAATACAGTGAAGTGTTTAACTGTTGAAAGTTAAGAATGCTTAAAGCAAAAGAGATAGAAACCCTGTGGCTGTGGGTTTAGTACATCATAAATGAGATATTTTGCTAAACTTTATCTTCAAAGGTCCTGTAACATTGAAATTAATGGAGGCTATATGAAAAGTGTCTATGTCTAATGTAAATAATTTACACATAGAATTGTTATAGGCAGCTAAATTACATAATATATCATAGTCACATAGAGCTAGGCCCTCGAAGGAGCTGGTGCAGAAGACAAAATACCTTACAACTGTGGGGGAGACAGGCAACTCCACTGTGGGTCAGACCCCAAGAGAAAAGATAAAACAAAAGATAAACATCAGGGATTGATATTCCAAACGGGTATCAATCTCTATGAGAAAACAAGGAAGAGCCACCAACCCAAACTTCTCTAGCAAAAGCCCCTGCTTTGTATTCATGCCCACTTGCTTCCTGACTTGCTTTCCCATTTGATCCTGATTTGATCAGGTTCAGCAGAGCAATTGTACTCAGTAATCTTATTGGTTGATGTTGACTATGTCCTGCCTTATACCCATCTTGTCATTTCCCATTCTTCCCACCTTGTACCCACCTCGCTTGGATTTATTCTATAAGAGAGCATCCATCATCATTCATTTTTTAAAAATACAACTTCTCTTCCTTTCTTCTTCTCTCCTAATGCACTTTGAATTCATTTCAATGGCTGTCTATTTGCTGACAAATCCTTTCAACAAGTATCCGTTCTTTCCCCACCTTCTTCCTCTAGAAATACATTGCTCACTTGAGCATATACTCATAAGTGAAATAAACCAGACACACATGTGTAAATATCATATATTCTCCCTAGTATAAGAAGTCAAAAGAAGAAATACAAATAGAAATGTACAACAACAACTAAAAAGAATTTGGTCAGATAGCGCAAACTGAATGGTGTATCTTGCAGGGTACTAATCAGCTTTTCTTCTGGATGGTTAACAATCTAAGTTCACAGATCAAAATTGGAGAAATAGAAGGGCCGCAATGTTAGCCAACATTTTGACCCTAGCCTTTCAAGATCAGCAAAGACTCAGGACATAAGAGAAGCTGTACTGTAACAGCATGAAACTCAGTTATGCCCCAAATTTTCTGATCAAGGAGATTACAGAGCCACAGAGGAAAGCGATTGATGATGTATAGTGTGCCTGGGGAGAGTCACATGGAGAGAAAACTTTCTCTCAAGCTCACACACAGAGATATATCCATTTGGAATATCAATCCCTGATGTTTATTCTTTGTTTTATCTTTTCTCTTGGGGTCTGACCCACAGTGGAGTTGCCTGTCTCCCCCACAGTTGTAAGGTATTTTGTCTTCTGCACCAGCTCCTTCGAGGGCCTAGCTCTATGTGACTAACTATGATATATTATGTAATTTAGCTGCTTATAACAATTCTATGTGTAAATTATGTACATTAGACATAGACACTTTTCATATAGCCTCCATTAATTTCAATGTTACAGGACCTCTGAAGATAAAGTTTAGCAAAATATCTCATTTATGATGTGCTAAACCCACAGCCACAGGGTTTCTATCTCTTTTGCTTTAAGCATTCTTAACTTTCAACAGTTAAACACTTCACTGTGTTAAATACAAAAACCTCAAGTCATCTGTCAGAAGGAAGTTCTGATTCCTAGACATCAATAAAGAGCATATATCTCTGTTCCCTAAGGATAATCTCTTCACAGAGAATGAGTACTGGCCACTTGGAGAAGGCCGTGTACCTTAGAGAGGCCAAAAATAGAAAAAAATGATAAAAGATATTTGTAAAAGGTAAATAAGCATTGGCCTTGACTTATCCACATGGATGACAGACAAAGGATCTGTGTCAGAGTAAGGTACAGGAAATTACAAGATAAACCCTGAGAAGACTTCGCTGACCTCATCAGAAACAAAAGCTACAGTTTTTGGCATATAGGTCTTGCTCTATCTTGGTCTTAACCATCCAGCAGAAAAGTATAAAAATGAGATGTATAATGTGGGGCCATAATAACAAGTTGAGCTGTAAATGGCAACAGTCATTTCTTAAAGGCATGTGCAACTTTTTCAGGTGTAGTATGTACTGCAAGCAGCAAACGCTTCCACAGTCACTTTTCTCAATGAGGTAAGTGCTAATGCTTTTAAAAAGAGTGATGCATATGCATTAGTGTGCAAATGGTAGACAGCATTTAGAATATTACTGTAATAAGTAATTCTGATAATGGAAAGTTTTTCAAATGTTGTATGTATTTTCTGTTCCCTTTGGCAAGCATCTGCCAATGGTTCATCCCTTTTCTAAGTTTTGTGTGCATTGTTTGAGCTTCCAGTCTCTCAGGAGAAAAGGTGGGTCAACTAAAGCAGAATTATCTTTCCTTCTTTGTTGTTCAACTTCCTCTCATATGTCTTATTGTGGACTGTATTTGTCATTCCTCCATGTTAAAATTAATAGTTGCTCATTAATATTCATTAATTATGTGTACAGGAAAATATTAATTCTGCCATTTTAGATTTGGAAAACAGAATAGAAATGTGCTAAATTGTTCTAATTGAGGAATTAACATTTGTACTTATTACCATTGACAGGATTATTCCATTCTATCTCCTTTAGCACAGCACTTCAAAGTAGATTATAACAGAAATTCATAGACATATACTTCTATTAATTCACCTAGTTACCTAACATGTGTGAAATTTCTGCTATGCTGCTTGGATTTCAAAGGAAAAATTAATTTAGAATTGATAATAATTCAATTATTGTGAACTATGTCCTAAGTAGATTGCTCTAGAGTCATAGGTGCATAAGCAACCAGGTAGCAGTATGTAATTAATACCTGGAATTTCCCATTCTATTTTAGAGGACGTTGTTGGAGTTAGCATAGCAGTTGAGGGTTTTCAGAGTTAAACCATAATTTTTTGTATGTGTACAGTTGGCCAACAGGTCGAGGACTTAAGTGTCAGGTGCTTTTTCAAAGCTGCAAGAATTCTTGAGTGGAAGTGTTTTCAATTTATCAGACTGACCATCATTGCAAGGTGGATGTAAAGAAGTTAATAAGGGTTGTATCAAGAAAGAGATGCATCCATGGCCACGGTACATTGCAATCATGTCTTGCCATTTGCTGTTTAAATGTAGACTCATAAAATGTTTGGACAGAATGACACTTATTCCAAAATGTTTCAAAAAGAGTATATTGAGTCTGATCAAAATAACTGAAATACTCAGGATCTCAAGGAAATCGTTAACATTTAGACACAACCTAAGTGACACTGACTTTTTCTAAGTGACTTGCTTCCTCATTCTGCAGTCTCCTGCCTTCCTATCTCATGTTCTGACGTAATCTATTTGATCAACAGAGCCCTATTTCACAGGTTATTATGAAATTATTTATTCTTATCTTGAAAACACACTCTCTGCTAGCATCAAAGGATGATTCTGAGCCTGCTTGCTTTCTTTCAGCATGCTCAGACTCAATAGTCCAGTGTTTCACAGAACATGACCAAATTTCAATATAGGTGCTTCTGCATGATTCAAGTTCTTAGAAAAGTGATGTAGAACATGGTGTCCTTCGTTATTAGTAGTACATCATATACTTTTAATAAAAGAGTTAATCTTGTGTTCTTATCATATATTCGCAAAAGGTGACCATGTGAAGAGGTGGATGTGTTAATCACATTGATTGCAGTAACCATGTCTCAATGTATAGTACATCATACAATTATACACATTAATTATACTACATGATTTTTCACTTATTCCTCAATAAAGAACGAAAGGCAACTGTGATCTGGAAATAAATATTTGATAAATCAAAAAGATAAGGAAATTAAGATATAGATAAGAGGGAAAAATGATTCCAGAAAAGGAGAATTTTCTTTACAAAGAGCTACTCCATTGGCTCTTGCTTTTCTTTCTGTTTATGGTTGATTTCCTTAGAAATCATTATTTGGATGCTGATATGTCTGATGAAGGCATATGTATATGTAAAGTTATGCAGATATTTAAATAGAAGCATGGGGATTCTTGCTTGGTTAGTAATCCCTCAATCACATTAAGAGAAATTGTGAAAATATGGCTGGTTACTGCCTGTAAGGCAAGCTTATTAGGAATTATTGTGTCCAGTGGGCCTGGGGCTGAGAGGTCATCAGACTCACCTTTGTCAGGTTTTTCTCTCTCTGATGCAGAAAGAGGAAGAGGAATCAGAGGAGGCCAGTGCAAAGTGAAAGTGCTTTCTATTTTCACAAGAAAGCAATGCAAAGCCAGTATGAGGAGTTAGAGGCCAGAACTGGGTTATCCTCCAATCTGGGGTTGTGATCCTCTTTTATGGGGTTGGGCATCCATCTCCACACCCTGAGGACCAACATTTGATTGATTGGATATTGTACTTGTGCTAGGTATTTGGTCTTGTAAGCTGATGGGGGAGTTTGGGTAGGATTTCAACCTGCTCTAGGAGGGATAGTGCTAACTGCACAGAGGCAGATGTGAAAACCATAGCCTGTTGGCTTCAGAGCACAAAACTGCTTGAAAACAGCTTGTTGCTCATAGCTACACAGAGGATGCTTTTCTTCCCTTTAGAAAAGGCCTCAGTCTTTATTTTAACTCCGCTTGACGGACCCTTCTGTCCCTACTGAAGCTAGCATACAGAGATGGGTATATATGATTATAGCTTGGATCTATACTATTTCTCAAAGGCCAGGAGATGAACTTTTAGGGAACTTATTGGATCATAAGGATGATGATCTCATTAGTGGACTAATCCATCGATTTGTCCGTAGGTGAATGGGCTATGAGGAGGTAGTGCCTGGTTGAAGGGAGTAGATCATAACCTCGGGGGCCACAGGCTCTCCCTTTCTGGTTCTTACTCTGCTGCTACTGTTTAACATGAGATAAGATGCTTCCTCCCACACACCCTTGTGTCTTGAGAAACTGTGTTGCTGTAGGTCCAGAAACAATGGATGCGTTGAAACTACGCAATGAAACCATAAGCTAAACTAAATCTTTCCTTCTTGAAATTGACTTTCTTGGATATTGTGTCCCAGTGATGTAAAGCATACTAATCTAGCAAGCAAATAGCAATGCTTTCTTCTTGTGGTCATGGAGAATTCACTTAAAAGTTCAACTGATGGAGAGAAAAGGCCTTTGTAAGTTTCTCTGTGTAAGCTGATGAAAATTCAGAGGGTTGTCTTTGCTGGTTTGCTCAGGACAATCACAATAGAATTGTTCTTGACATTCATGTCCTTTCCCATTGGCTTTTACATCCTGGTCTCCAGGCCACATTTTTTAAATTGGCCATTTTCTAGTGTGGGTACACCATTGCACACATTCATGGAGAGCTGCTTAGAAGAATGTGGACAGGTAAGAGCAGCTTGGAAAATAAGAAAATTCAGTGAAGTTGAACTTCTCCTTTTCTTTAGGATGAGGCATTTGTTAACTAGTTAAATAAATTTCAACTTCATTGAATATTCTTGTTTTCTAACACACTTTTATATGTTCCTAAACCTATTGAATGCATACATAACTTCATGTCATTCCCTATTATATACTTGATGTTCTGTACTGACCTTCATGCTTCTCTTAGCTTTCTTATATGCCTGGTGTTCAGAGATCTACCCAACCCTCATTGGTCTCACACAGACAGAACTCATCTACCCCCTCGCACAGACAGAACTCATCTACCCTCCAAACTTTGAGATATAGAGTCCCACCATGAAGAATTCCCCATCATCACCAATGATTTACTTAGAAAATATATTTTCTTTAAGTATTTCTTGATCAGAATAGCAGGAACATTTCAGTAGCTATGGTATTCCTTATGTAGATTTCTAGATTTTCCTGGTTCTTCATAAAACTCTTAGTTAACCAAGACAGATTTTTAGTCGTGTTTTTTTAAACTTTGAAGTTGAGTCTCAAGAGATAATATGATTGCAAAAGTCACCAATTTTATTATGAAATAAAGGCTAGAGAATAGATCTATATTTTGGTATAGAATTTTTACCTAAAGCATCTCATATTTTCTTATCTGTGAATTCAAAGTTCATTTACAGATAAAAATCTGTAGAACCCTGAGTCTGTGAACTAACTCAGTTGTAGATGATACACTTCTGCTGTATTTGATAGGTGAATGTTTTTGCCAGGCAATCTGATAGCAATTACTACTGATAAGGCAGAAGACTGAGTGGAAACTAGAAAGTCTCTAGGCATAGTAGATACTTGTGTTGATAACCTGAGCTTGTGGAAGAAAACCAAGTAAGGGCAATGTGTATTTATTTCTATTGAGTGTCTTTTAGGAACAAAGGCTGTGATGGGGTTTATATATGAACAAGAGATTTGTTTAATGCTGTGAGGCATTTTCTCCATTTTCAAAATGAAAGAAGTGAAGTTTTGAGAGGTTAAAGAACCAAGATCATGCAATTAGAAAATAGCAGTTAAATTCTGTGCATTGCCATGGACCATGCAGTCTTCTGTAGGGGAAAAGTGGACTTCACTATCATAGCAAATGTATTCACACTATCACTCTGAAAAATAAGATGCTCTGCCACACTGTGCCAGGTGAGACAGTGAGGTTACAAAGCATAGAAAGGTACAGAGACAGTCCACAATTGGAATTTTAATAAGATAAATTATACTATATTATTATCATTGCCAGGCTCAGTAAGTCTCCATGTTTCTGGTCTTTATCATCTTTTTAGGAAAGAGAATAGGTTTCATTTAAACTGGTGTTCTCTTTCAGTAATGAAATCATTAACTATGCATTCTCACGGTGTTACTCATATATTTGCATATTCTAGTACTCCTAGGAGTCCTGGGAATTTAAAGTTTAATATAAAATGAATTTTGGAATGGAGATTAACAAATACTTATACCTCCAGACATTCTCTGGAGTTTCAAGGAAAAAAAAGCACCTTTCCAAAATTTCCAAATTCATCTTAGAAGATATATATATACATACATATATATATATATATATATATATATATATATATATATATATATATATATGCTGTTGCCAAATATTTTAGCTAAATGCCAGAAACTAAAACTTTCACTAACAAATTTTACTAAAGTTTTATTGGGAAATAAAAAGCAATTCCATCACAACAACAATGGCAGAATTAATCTGGCTAGAAGCTAAAGACTATGCTCAGGAAAGATGATTCTGATAATCTAATTTTTTTAAATGGAAGTGTGTGTGTAGTGAAATTGTCTCACATCCCTCCTCTCTTCTTGGCAGAGAAACATCACCACAGATACACTTGTCAGAATAACAAGTGATAGACTTTTCCCTTCATCTAAGAGGTAGCGTTTGCAATTACCAATGAGTTCTAGAAAGATCTCCTGGGTGGATGGCTTGCAGACAAACTCTAAGTACAGCCACTTTCTGGAGGTGCTGTTGGGGGACTATCATCAAACAATGAGTCACACTGTCCTCCACTGAAACTTTAATGAATTCCTGGGGGTAGTGTTCTGAAGGTGGAGACATACCTGAAATAGGTTTACAATTGCAAAACTCTTTCCAGGTGAGGAGCTGGTAACTGCTTTTCAGAATTTTTTTCTGTCTTGTTACCCAAGGCTAAGTTAAAGAATAGTTTTAGGAAAGACGACACTATGGTTTGTCATCTTTCCACTAACCAATTGAGTTCACAGACTCTTAGCTGTGAGAATCTTTTGATGTACGTTACAATTTGCATGTGCATTAAGGGTTTGCATGTTAACATGTAATCTCCATAGCAAGATATTAGGAGAGTGGAAACTTAATTTGACTGTTGTATTCAGAAAAGTTTGTTAGAGCAGAATGTCCCTGATTGAATCCTGGTGGTTTTATAAGAAAGGGCAGAGTTCAGACAGTCACATATGTGAGCACACTCACTATCTGTTACACTGTGATATCTTGAGCCATCTTGGAACTTTGTCAATAAGAAGATTATCTTAGTTGCAGCAAATTGAATTTGTACCTTCAGGGTTATAATCCAAAATAAAACATTTCATTATAAAGTTGCCCTGCTTAGGGTATTTCATTATGGTCATGAATTAATTTCCTGTTTAATTTGAAAAACTAATTTGTAGCCTTGACTTGTACCAAACTTGAGCACTAGAACTTGAGAATTTAAAGGATAGTTTTAGGAATGATGACACTAACATTTTCTACAGCTTTCTGGTAATCAATTGAATTGATAGACTTTGTTATATGTGAGAATCTTTTGAAGTACATTAAATGTATCTTAGGAGTACATGTAAAAGTTGAGTTATGGGCTTCTTCTTTGTACTATTTGTGACTGTTTAATCCAATGCATTGTCTTCAGCTTCTATTATTCATAGGGACCCTACCTTGAGAAGCACTGGCCAGAAGTGGGCCCTACCTCTGAGAGTCCAGAGGTAGTACATCTACCCTGATGGCAAGCTTTTAATATGTGAGCATTATATACTGTTAAGAAAGCAAAGTGAGGACTTTAACATTTACATTTTTTTTTTTTTTTTTTTTTTTTTTTGGTGGAACCAGGAGTTGAATTCAGACCCTTCTGCTTGCCAGGCAAGCACTTATTCTACTGAGACAACTCCCCATCCCCTAAAATTTTAAAAAAATATTTTTTGAATGTATTTTAGACAGATTCTTCAGGGTCTCACTATACAGCTTGGACTCATAGTGATCCTCCTGTTTTCAGCCTCCGAAGTGCTAGGATTACAGGTATGAGCCACCATGTCCAGTCTCAGTCGCCCTCTCAAGGTATCTCAAGGGCAGGGCTAGCACAGCATGCTGGGGATCGAACCCAGTCTCTGGGACGGCCTAAGGCGTTTTAATCCTCTGAGCTACCTGGACTGCCCAAACATGTTGGGAGGCAATACTCCTCTTCAATATTCTTCTTTCTTTCTTTCTTTCTTTCTTTCTTTCTTTCTTTCTTTCTTTCTTTCTTTCTTTCTTTCTTTCTTTCTTTCTTTCTTTTTCTTTTTCTTTCTTTCTGTACCGGGAATGGAAGTCATGACCTCACGCTTGTCAGGCAGTTACTATTCCACTGAGCTATATCCCCAGTCCTGAGGACTGTCACATTTCAAATAATTTATTTATACAAAGAATAGTTAATGAGTTGGGCAGCTCCAAACAAGAACTGATTTAGAGGTTTTACAGAAGAAACATGGAGGAAGGTGTTTATTTAGTAGATTGGAAGGAAAACAAAGAAAATATTTGGTTATAGTTACATAGTTGGCTTATTTGATCTATACAAGTGGAAAGCCCTCAGTATATAATTATTTGTATTGTCTGATTTTAATGGGCTGATACTAAATTCTGTTTTTCTTTAATATAGGCATTTGTAACAGCCTAAGTTACTTTTCATTTATATTTGTAAATCAAGTACAGTGTTGCTTGCCTATGAGCCCTAACTGGTTTTGTTTGCTCAGAGAGTCTTCAGGTTTTGTTTCTGTTTTAATGTAGTCACTCTAATGCTGATACATGTTTTTTTATTCATTTAGAAGAAGGATACTATGTAGATAATTCAAGAGGTGATAAAAGACATGTATAAGAAAGTAACATGCTACTTTTTAATATTCAACTATTTCTGATCACAATAATGCTAGTATTTGACCAGTTCATGTGTAAAGAAGACCATTTCTAGCTCAAACTAAAGATATCCTGTATAAAGCAAATACCCTCTAAATTCATATGTATATATGTCTATAGGAAGTTTAACCTGAAAGTTTAATTTTGCTTTACCTGTTCTTTCCATGTATTATTTGATCAAGAAAGTTTTCCCCTAAACCCAATGTGCTTTAATCCTTGATAGAGCTATGTCCCTTGGAAAGTGCTTGAGGAAAGCCTGGTATGAGACTGTCAGTAAAATACAGCTCTTCAGGGAGTTTGAAGGGCAGAAACAATTATTATTAACTGTGTGGGTGGGGAGGGAATCAGAAGCCCTTGATGCAATGAATGACAGCTAATGAAAATTGAAAATAATATGGACATTACTTAAGAGCATCAGGCTGCTCTGCTGCTTAATATCCTTTCACAAGCTACTTAATCTTCTTGGGGTGAGATAGCTCACCAATGGAATCAGGGCAGTCTAAGGACTATATAGGTTAGCATACACGAAATACATAAGAAAACGCCGTAAGGGAGGTTCGATTTTTTTTTTTTTTAGCTTTGGCATGGTTGACATTTTTGACCAGTGAATTCTTCTTAGTTTTTTGTAGAGAATTCCTGCTCTCTGTTTACTAGATGCCATTAGCAGTTCCAAGTTGTAACCATCCACAATGTTCAGAAAGTGCCAAAATCCTCTGGAAGGGAGTGAGGGTTGCAGATCATCTTTACTTGAAAATTGTTGCCTTACAAAAGCAATAATATTATAAGAGTCATAGTCTTAAACATTATTATTTTTGTTTAGGGAAGAATGACATGAACCATCCTTTTCTGGGATCTAAATATGGTTTTAAATACCATAGTTTTTAATCTATGGTCCTGTTGTCCATAAGCTGCCCTTCATTTGTGATCAATAATTAATTGCCACAAATTAAATGAAAAATTTATGGCCAAAGGAAATTGTCTTTGATAGAGAAAACAAACAAGACAGGTATAAATTATCCATGGAAGGCTAATAAAGAATAAATCATGTGTATTCATGGGTATATATTTTAGTAAAAATAAAGGAAAGAAAGTCCTCAATGATTCCAGAGAGAAAAATACAAAGGAATGACACCCTGGTCTGTGGCTGAGTTGGAGCTGTGATGGATGGGCAGAATTTCAATACTTTTATAGAACCGGAGTAGGCTATAATTAAAGCTATTGGAATTTCAACAGCAAAATTGGCAGGTTTCAGCTCTTGATATTTGCCTTTCAATAGCATGTGTTGGCAAGAGAGTAGAGAATATTGATAATTAACCCTTATCTAACTGTCACAATCAAATCTACTCATGAGAACTCTAGGAAATTTCTGTCTTAGGGAGAGATCACATGTTTAGTTGTACACGTCTTGGCTTTTATCATCTATTATAATTTACTTTTGAAACTTCACCAAAATCAGTATCATTGCCTTTTGTTTTGGTGGAAAAATAGGACCTTTATATGATAAGCAAGCAAGCAAACAAACCAAAAACTGAAATAGTTCAGATAGGATTGTGCAGTTGATCACTCTGAGTCCTTAGTGTGGTAGCTTATGTTGTGGCCTACATTTCCATGCAAATAAACAAAAAAAATGTTGAACATTCTTGGTGTTAGGAGCCAGGAGGGATCAAAAGATGTAAAGAAATGGACAAATTAATTTATCTGACACTTGAAGCTACATACTATGTTAGATCACTATATGTGTGATGTTGATTATATTATCTGTATTTCACTGAATGAAAAATTAAGTCCCGAAGAAGCCCCGCAGCAGTACTGTGAGTAGACTATAGAACCAAGCATCATAACTGCATTGTCTCCTGCATTCTATTAGAGCAACATAATGCAGTAATGGTCCTGGTCTACAAGGTGCTTCCCTGGTGTTTTCTCAAGACTGTAGAGAATGGGATATAGTATTCATGGAATGTAGTAATCAACATTAAGGAAATAGTAAATGTCAGAGATTAGTATGAGGAATGAATTTATGATTATTTCATGGACAAATAGGAAAATTTTCATAGAAAAGATAGTATTTGAGATTAGTCCTCAAAAACGAAAAAAACTGTGGTAGGTAGAGATGGAGGTAGAATGATCCAGGAGATAGGAAAAGGATCTCTAAAATTTTCTATGCAAGAGCGTACAGTGTGACCTCAGAGGAGGAAATTTGAAAATATATGGAGGTTTTAAAGTGAAAAGATGGATGTTTTTCAATTAAAATTCTTAAACTAAACGTAAGGAAGCTATTACACTGAGGTATTATATTTGAGAACTTTGAAGAGAGTTGTGTCTATTCAGGAATGGCTAATATAACATTAAAAAGACATTGAAATACAGAGCTAAGTTAGGAGATGATACTAAAAGTCTAAATACAAATAGAGGGCTGGGGACATAGCTCAGAGGCATAAGCATCTGCCTGGCAAGTGCAAGATCCTGAGTTTGATCCCTGGTACCAATAAACTAAACTAAACTAAACTAAACTAAACTAAACTAAACTAAACTAAACTAAACTAAATTAAACTAAACTGAAATAGGAGAGCTTCCATCTTCCCTGTGTGAGCAGCATGACTCCTCCAGACCAAAACTCAGGCATCCACATGAATGAGACTCTCTACTGTAGCATGGGACCCCTGCAATCCTCTGGAACCCCACCTCCAAGCTCACCGAGTCAGTGAGAACTTCTGAGACACTCTCCAGACCCCCGATCCAGCCCAGCTCAGCCTGGTGAGTGTGTGGGAGAGCTTCCAGCTTCCATACGCCACCAGCGTGACCCTCCAGACCAAAATTCAGGCATCTGCGTGAGTGAGACTCTTTACTGTGCTCCTGGGACCCCTGCAACCCTCCGGAGACCCCACCCCCAAGCCCGCTGAGCCTGTGAGAACTTCTGAAACCCTCTCTGGACCACCAAACCAGCCCAGCCTGGCCTGACAAATGTGTGGGAGAGATTACTGTTTCCCTGTGCTCCCTTGGCCAGGGCAAAACAGAAGGGCACCACAGTTTCACTATTGTGGCAGAGGGGACAACAGGTTCACTTGCAAGGGCTGCAGCAGGAAGGAGCTGAACACAACAGCTAGACCCAGCATAGGCATAATTGTATGAACTCAAAACTTAAAAGATCTGCACCTGAATCTCATTAGTTGCTAAGGTTATAACTGCTCCAAAGTTCTACACACAAGATCAGAGGTCAGTGCTATATGAAATGACAAAGAAATGGAGCAAAATTGAGCCCACCCATGACAAGTGCAGAGGACACTAGCTCAGCAGAAATGAATGAATTAGCAAGCAAAGAAACAACAGCAGAAAAGTATAGTGGAATTCAGACCAGAATTAATGCCCGAAAGAAGAAAAGAATTTTTGAACACATAACATCAGAAGTAATGAATCAAATCCAGAAACACATGGAGGAAACCCAATGCCCACCCAGAACAAGCACAGAGAACACTTTTCCAGCTGAAACATGAATTAACAGTGTCTCAGACAAAGAAACAAGAGGGAAAAGGTAAAGAGGAACTCAAATCAGAAGTAATTTCTGAAATAAAAAAAAGAAATATGTGAAATCATAGCATCTGAAGTAAAGAATCAATTCCAGAAATATATGGAAGAAACCAATTTGGAAAAAACTCTGCAGTAAAGGAATTAACAGCTACCTCTAATGAAGCAATTGATAAAAAATTAGAGGAGATTAGAAAAATGATGAATTCATTGAATGAGCAATACAGGAAAGAAATAGATCAAATGAAACAGAGTCAAAGAGATACAGAACTGAAAATCTCAATCACGAGTCTACAAAACCGTTGGACAGAAAGTGAAGACAGAGTCTCAGATCTTGAATACACTGGTGCAGCTAGTGAAAAGGTGAGAAAAGATCTCTTAAAAACAACTAAGATGCAGGAAAAAATAATTCTTCACATGCAAAATGATGTCAAGATGAACAATGTGAGACTAATAGGCATCAATGAGAAAGAAGGAGTCAACACAAATGATGTAAGAAGAATATGGGCTGAAATAATAGCAGAAAACTCCCCAAATATGAGGAAGTAATCTAGCATCCAGGTAACTGAAGCATACAGAACACCAAATAACTTTAACCCAATTAAAACCACACCAAGATATATAATAGTCAAGATCCCAGAAATCCAGCACAAAAATAATATACTGAAAGCTGCTAGAGAAAAGAAGCAGATGACATTCAAAGGAAAACCCATCAGAATTACAGCTGACTTCTCTATACAAACCATGAAGGCAAGGAGAGCATGGAGCAGAGTTTTTCAAGTCCTCTATGAAAACAAATTCCAGCCCAGACTACTATACCCTGCAAAACTCTCTTTCAAGTTTAATGGAGAAGCAAAATACTTCCATGACAAAGAAAAACTAAAGTATTTCATGATGACAAAGCCAGCTCTACACAGACTACTGAAAGATGATCTAGAGAGGGACCAAAATGATTAGAACTCCACCAATGAGAACAGAAGGAACTAAATAGGGTAAACAAAAACAGGACAAAAAGAGTAAACAACAGAAGATAAATAACATGTGAGTCATAAGTCAACACATCCCAGTTATAACCATCAATGTAAATGGACTCAATTCACCAAGTAAGAGAAATTGACACAGTGGATTAGCAAACAAAATCCAACAGTATGCTGTATATAAGAAACACACTTAACTCATAAAGACATTCATAGTCTTAAAGTCAAAGGATGGAAAACAATGCTACATGCCCCAGAACCTCAGATAAAAAGCAGGAGTAGGAATGCTGTTCTCAGACAGTCTCAACTTCAAACCAAGAATGACCAAACAAAATAAAGAAGGCCACTATATACTGCTTAGGAGAAAAATTCAAGAGCAAGAGGTAACACTCATAAATATGTATACACCAAACACAGGAGCACCCAGCTATGTAAAACAAATCTTAATAGACATGAAAAAGCTAATATCCCATACCACAATCTTAACAAGAGATATAAATAGCCCTTTATCTCACAAAGACAGGTCAACTATATAAAAAATTAGCAGAGAAGTAGTAGAACTGAACCAGAGCCTGGAACAAATGGACTTCTTGGATATACACAGAGTGTTCCACCCAACCACAGCTCTCTACACACTTTTTTTTTCAGCTGCTTATGGGGCATTTTCTAAAGTAGACCACATACTAGTCCATATGTCATGCTTAAGTATATGTAAGAAAACAGAAATCATCACAGTGCAATAAAACTGAAAATAAATGACTAAAGTACCAGAAAAATCTCCTAAATACGTGAAAATTGAACAACAGCCTACTCAGCAATCAATGAGTCACTGATGAAATTACACAAGGCATTCAGCAATATCTACAATTCAACCACAACTTATTGGAATTTATGGCATGCGGTGAAAGCAGTTCTCTGAGGGAAATTCATAGCTATGAACTCACACACTAGGAAAACAGAATGAAAACAAATACACATCCTAATGCTGCACCTCTGCTACCTAGAAAAAGAAGAACAAACCAAACTCAGAGCCCAAAGACGGGAAGAAATCATAAAGATGAAAGCACAAATTAATTCAATTGAAATGAAGAAAACACTTCAAAGAATCAACAAATCAAAAAGCTGCTTCTTTGAAAGACTAAATAAAATCAATCAGCCCCTAGCTAACCTCATCCAAAAGAGGAAAGAAAAAATTCAAATTAAATCAATAAGGAATGAAAAGTATGAAATCATCACAGATCCAGTGCAAATTCAGAAGATTATCAATAGCTACTTTGAGAATCTTTATGCTCACAGAATAAAAGACACAGACAAAATGAACAGATTTCTCAAAAGGTATGAATTACCAGAACTGAATCAAGAAGATATAATACCTCTCAATAGCCCAATAACAGCCAAAGAAATACAAAATGTGATAAAAAGCCTGCCGACAAAGAAAAGTCCAGGTCCTGATGGATTCACAGCTGATATAAATTTTACACTCCACAGACTCTTCAATGAAATTGAAAAGGAAACAACTCTCCCAAAATCAATTCTGGAAGCAAGTATTATACTGATTCCAAAACCAGAGAAAGACATAACTGAAAAAGAGAGCTATAGGCAATCTCCCTCATGAACATAGGTGCAAAAATCATGCATAAAATCCTAGCAATAGAGTACAGCAAATCACCAAGAAAGCCATACACCATGACCATGTAGGATTCATCGCAGGGATGCAAGGATGGTTTAATATTTGAAAATCTATAAATGTAATAGATTATATTTATACAGTGAAATCTGAAATCCACATGATCATCTGAATTCATGAAGAAAAGGCTTTTGACAAAGTCCAACACTCGTTTGTGTTCCAAGTCCTACAGAAAATTGGAACAGACGGTCTCTACTTCAATTTGATAAAAGCGATATATAACAATCCAATGGCTAATATAATTTTAAGTGGGGAAAATATGAAATATTTTACTCTCAGATTTGGTAGAAGACAAGGATGTCCTCTATCACCCCTTCTATTCAGTATAGTTTTGTAACCATTAGCTACAGACATTAGACAAGAGGGAGAAATAAAAGGAATAAGAATAGGTAAGAAGTAAAATTATCACTATTTGCAGGTGACATGATACTTTACTTCAAAGATCCAAAAATCTCTACCAAAAAGCTACAAGAATTGATACAGAAATTCAGTAGCATAGCAGGATACAAAGTCAATACTCAAAAATCAATAGCATTCCTCTACACAGACAATAAACACATTGAAAGGGAAATTAGAGTAACAATACATTTTATAATAGCACCCCAGAAAATGAAATACCTTGGAATTCACTTAACCAAAGAAGTGAAAGATCTTTTCACGGAAAATTATACAGTACTCTGAGAAAGGAGGTTATAGAGGATTTCAGAAAATGGAAAGATATTCCATGCTCCTGGATAGGAAGAACCAATATCGTGAAGATGGCCATACTCCCAAAATTGTTGTACAGATTTAATGCAATCCCTATAAAACTGCCACCAACATATCTTCCAAACCTAGAGAAATCATTTCTAAAATTTCTTTATAACAAAAAAAGACCTAGAATAGCAAATGCAATCCTGGCAAACAAAGACAAATCAGGAGGCACTACAATTCCTGACTTGAAATTATACTACAAAGCCACTGTGATAAAATCAACATGGTATTGGCAACAAAATAGACCTGAAGATCAATGGAATAGATTAGAAGATGCAGAGCCATCTACGAGCATACTCAGCCATCTGATCTTCAACGAAGGGGCCAAATATACTTACTAGAAGAAAGAGAGCATATTTAACAACGGTGCTGGAAAAACTGGCTTTTTCCATGCCAAAAACTAAAACTAGATCCAGATTTATCACCATGCACTAAGTCAAAATGGATTAAAGATCTAAACATTAAAACAGAAACACTCAATCTCCTGGAAGAGAAAGTAAGAGGAACTCTTGAAGACATAGAGGTAGGCAATGAATTCATGAGCAAACATATAATTGTAAGCAAAACGCTTGAAAGAATTAACCTTCAGTACCATCTTTTATTGAGAAGTTTTTGAACATCAAAAGAAATTACCCACAAATCAAAAGACAATGCATATGTTTTGAAAAAATCTTAACAATAAGCACTTACACAAAGGTCTGCTCTCTAGAATTTATAAACAACTAAAATACATCAGGGCCCTTAAATTTAAAGATCCAATGCAGAAATAGGCATCTGACATGAATACACCCTTCTCAGAGAACAAACTTAAAGAAGCGCATAAACATATGAAACAATGCTCCACATCACTAACCATCCATGAAATGCAAATTAAAACAACTCTGAGATACCATCTCACTCCAGAAAGAATGGTTATCATAAGGAAATCAACCAACAACAAATGTTGGAGAAGTTGTGGGGAAAAGGGAACACTTCTCCACTGCTGGTGGGAATGTAGACTGGTGCAACCATTATGGAATCAGTGTGGAAGCTCCTTAAAATGTAGGACCAGAAATCCCATTCAAGCTAGCTATTCCCCTACTGGGGATTCTCCTGGAGGAACTGAAAACATCATATCATAGCGATATATGCGTACCTATGTTTTTAGCTGCACAATTTGTGATAGCCAAATCTTGGAAAGTACCAAAATGCCAGTCACATGAAGAACCATTGAAAAGATGTGGTATTTTTATACAATGGAGTATTATTGAGCTATAAAGAATTATAAAATTGAAGGTGGATGCCACTTGAAGTTATAGTTATAAGCGAAATAGACCTGACCCACATATGTAAATATCTTTTGAGTACCTATATTAGAAAGACTATATTAGAAATATAGTCTTTCTAATATAGGTACTCAAAAGAAGAGTTACAAACAGAAAGGAATAATATAATTAAACGTAAGGGAGAAGTTGAAGATTGGGCAATGAGAAGAGGGCAAGGAGTAAAGCTTGGAAACATAACAAGGGAAAACCATACATTTGTTTGCACAGGACAGTGAAGGCCATGATCCTGAGGAACAATAGGTTTTTGAAAGTAGCAGTTAAATGTTAGAATTCTCAACCTGACTGTCTATATAAGATAGTAGCTGTGAACCAAGAAACTGCACTGAAGATAGCAATGTGTTGTTCATGCTTGGAATGCTTGTCATTCTGGTCTGCTAAATACATACTTTCTGTCATGACATACCAATTATTACCATACTGTCTCACAAGTAAGTTTTTTTTATTTTTCATTTTATTTTTTATGCATAATAAATGAAAAAAAAAAGACACAAGAAAAAAATGTTACAGGACTGTCCTGCTACAATTCTGTGTATGGTTAGATTTCTAAATTTCCATGTAAAAATACGTATATATTTGTGTTTTTAAAAATCTTTCTTCCCCTCATATTCTGTAAGGATGTAAAGTTCAATATATCAATGCTTGGTGGAAAATACCTGTTCCACGTTATGCCTATGTTTGATATTTACACAGATAGTTAGGGTAAACTGAACTGCATATTTC
Source organism: Ctenomys sociabilis (assembly GCA_004027165.1). Taxonomy (NCBI): domain Eukaryota; kingdom Metazoa; phylum Chordata; class Mammalia; order Rodentia; family Ctenomyidae; genus Ctenomys; species Ctenomys sociabilis. Next base: position 87,471 of record PVKA01001081.1, on the reverse strand, counting down.
GCAGGGTAATAATCAGCTTCTCCTCTGGAGGGTTAACAACCTAAACTTGCAGATCAAAATTTGGAGAAAAGGGCTGCAAGGTCAGTCAACATTTTGGCCCTATTCTTTCAAGGTCAGTGAAGACTGAGGAAATAGGAGCACCTGAACTGTAACATTATGTAACTCATTTGTGCCCATTTTTTCTGATCAAGGAGATTATGGAGCCACAGAGGAATAAGATCAATGATGTATAGTGTGCCTGAGGAGAGTCACATGGAGAGAAATCTTTCTCTCAGGCTTTCACAGAGAGTAAATTGGTCACGCACTGGCCATGACTCATCCACATGGCTGACACTGACAAAGGATCTACAAAGTAAGGTATAGGGTTATAGGATAAATCCTGAGGGGACTTGACAGACCTTATCAGATACAAAAGTTACATTTCTTGTTATATAGGTCTTGCTTCATCTTGATCTTAACCATCTAGCAGAAAAGTATGCAAATGAGATATATAAAGTCATATTAATATGCTGAGGTGTGAGAGGTTCTAGTCAACAACTTCTGTGCATAACCCACTACTATTGTGGACTGCTGGACTGTGTTGGAGTGTTTCGCTGAATTCAAGCACCTATAGTAAGTGAATGCCAATAGAATACTCCTCTCTGACAGAACAAAAAAAGCTGATACCAAGGAAGGACCATTTTAAATTTGTATGCACAGAATAGTTAGGATAGATGTGCAGCTCCTTTCGCTTTAATGTATGAGAAGAAGGATTTGTACTAATAGTGTTTGGTGAGGACACCCTGTTTCCTGTACCATGGATAACCAGTAGGAAGATAACAATGTAAAAAGTATTAATTATTGAAATTGTTCTATTAATCAGTCTTGAAACTGTCTCATTGATGTTTGTCTCTCAATAAAATAAAATTAAATTAAAAAAATAAAAAATACCTATACCAAATAAAATAAGATGAAATGATTTTGACAATTGATTGGTTTTGTTGTGTAAGGAGGGATGGCGAAGAGGATTCAATGATGATGATCTCAGAACTCCTATCATTACTATTACCAGTAGGAAAAGAAAAACAGAACTACTAAAGTATGCCTTTTCTTTACTTCTTAAACCCATTCTTCTCTGTAACACACATTCTAACCAGAAAAACTGACACACATAGCAACTACTAGATACCAGTCTCTAAGATCAGTTTCTGGGCTGAAAACTTAGCTGTCCAGGGTCTGGAATAAGAACTAAGAGTCAGCATTTTCCAGCAGTGTATCATCTCAGTTCTAAAAGAGTTCAGAGATCAATTTTCCCCAATGGGCAGATTCCCTTTCATGGTAGGCACTTATACTCTATTTGACAAGTCTAATACTGTTTTTCAGCTTATGTGTATTTTTTCAAACTGCTAAATTTATTGGGATGTAAGTATTCATGTAGAACAAACTACTTAAAAATTAAAACTGTTGGGTATTCTGTTTCGAGTTACATGAAAAAATATTCTTGAGAAATTTAGAGTATGAAAACCTGAAAAAACTTGAGGTAACAAAACGTATAGCTCTGCATAGTACTGCGAAGTATGCAAATGTAATGAATTAAGACAAGATTTCATTGAATACCACATATATAAATCCTTTCTCTATCCAGTGGCAGCTACCTAGCTGCATCATATTTCAGTCGCTGTCATTAGGAATTAACTGTCCTATTCCAGTGGCCCACTTTCAGCCACTCTTTGACACCACCATGGCCTCCTCTACACAGTAATTTATACATTAACCTTCACTTCAGCTTCATGCTTTTACCCTGTAACTATTCTCAAAACATTCTCAAATCCTTTCTTTTCTCTTTTTTGGATATTTTTAAGTGAACTTCTGTGCTTATTTCTATTCTCCAGATTGTTTACCTTTCATTCCATGCATTGAAGTATGACTGTGAAAAATACCCTATCATAATGTTTAAGCCATGTTGAATTATCAATACTATACTGACAAATCAAGGGAACCCATACAAATTCATTTTCTAGGATGTGTCCTTCATACCTTTCTGACCTTGAAACTCAAATAGCCTTTTTTAATCTGTTATTTTTATTTCTCTTAAAAATAGCATCAATCAGAAAGAAGCTATCTACTTTTCCACCCTGAAGCTCTAACTATACATATATCCATTACTCAATACTTCTGTGTATCCTCTTGCATAGTGTTGGCACTAGCCCCATTCTAATCTAAAATTTCAGTATTTGTATATTTTCTCTTTTATGGATGTCTCCCCAAAGCCTCGTGCATTCATGGGGTGGGCTGTGAAAATTTGTGATTAATTCATAGGTCAATGCTGGGCATAATTATTAATTCTACATATGCCTTGGTGTGAGTTACCTGCATAAAATATAAGGGAGAAAGAGCTGCTCTTGCTCATCCCTCTTTGCTCTTGCTGCTTTTTCTGCCATCATGAACTGCTGCTCTCTGCCTTGGATCTGATCATGGACTGAAACCCCCACAAACTTTGAGCAAAATAAACCTTTCCTTCCTTAATTCTGAGTGTCAGGTATTTTGTCTCAGCTATGAGAGAAAAGTAACCAATACAGATGGCAATCTCTCTTACCTATTCAAGGCCATCTCTCTTGTATCTCAGTGTTTTCCTCCTCTTGTAGACTACTGCTGTCATAAGTAGAAAATCATGCTATGAAGTACTGTACCACACAACACAGGAAAAGTCCACTTTTGATCAAGTAATTGCCTCATTTGCAAAGCTAGCTCTGCTCATGTTCTCATCTGTCATTCAGTCTTTGATCTGCTCCACTTAGGTTTTATTTTCATCATTCTGAAAAAAAAATCTTCTATAGGACACCTGCATTTTCCTAGGCTTTATAATCTATTTTAAGTTTTTTAAAAAATCTTATTGTATTTCTCAGCAACATTAAACAATGCAGTTTACTCTCTGTTAGAAATACTTCCCCAGAGGTTTCCTGGCTCCCACTCACTAGCTTTTCTCCTGTTACTTTAAGCAGTCTCTGTGTGACCTACTTCCAAGGAACTAATCCTTGGAAGATTCTGTCTTGTTCACCTGTATCCCCACAACTTACAGTAAAACCTGTCTCCTGGGCCACGGATTCCAGAATTGAAAGAATTTCTCAGAAGAAAAATTTTCAGACAATGAATGCAATGCATTTGAGCTATAATTTAAATAATGGGTAGGATTTCACCCAATATTTTATTTTGAGGGATTGAGGATTCAATCAAAAGAAAAGGCTTTAGCAAATGTGTAAACTTAGCAGCAATGGATCAGACTCTGGGAATAATCATTTACTTTCTGTTCATATTGCTGCATGATATATTGACATGAGATGCAGAGTAGAGCATAAATTCAGGAGTTAGAGGCAGTTCTCAGGCATATAGAAATAGGCAAATTAGATATTTGAGGAATGTTGCAAGAGCATGACCCCTCTTTCATATTTAATGTCTTGTCTCTTCATCCAAGGGGACAGTGTCCAATTTTTGTCTTCCCAGCTACTTTCACCAGGATTCCCAAGGACAGTTTCCAAGTGATTTTGTCTGATAGAAGCAAGGAGCTTTCTAGCCAGTCTTGTGTTGTCTAATTTGTTTTTTGCTTGTTAACTTCAGTGTGCAATCAACTCAGCAAATGTGGCCAGAGGGCACATCTTCTGTATTCCCCTCTATGAGTTCCTAGTCTCAGCCTTAGTGGACTCTCCTGACTCTGCTGTTTTCTTAGGTATGCACCTTTAACACTGTAGCAGTAGCGCTGCATAAGTTCAGCAGGTGCTTTCTAAGTGGTCCTGTATTTCCCTCTCAGTTATTAACAGTTGGTCAGCACATAGAATCTACATAAAAACTCAACCAAAGACCTCAATTTACCTATGTTTATGCCAGAATAAAAATAAAATGGTATAAAATTCCTCCAGGCAAATGCAGGAAATTATGTTTTCATTTTCTCTTGAAAAAGACATTATCAAAGAAACAAGTCTTTGAAGGGAACAAAACAGTAAGATACATTTGAGCTCTAACTGTGATCTGCTGGAATTATATCAGCGAAGATACCTAAGTTACCAGGTAGAGAAGGCAGAAACAAAAAAATGTGTCATCAAATTTCTTCATCTATTCTGTTGGAGAGAAAAATAAATCCTAGGAGACATTTGGTTAGTTCTTGGAGAAGCAATTATTATCTTTTTCTAGAATCATAACCCAGAAACAGTCTAAGTTCTACATGAGTTAGTAGTGACAGTGGCTGCAGATTAACATCCTGTTTGTCACTGAAATGCAAAAGACAGTTTGCATAATGTCTGTGGCTGCTTTTCCTCTCTAACACACCATAGAGTAATTGTGACCAACTCCAGAAGCCTTGAAAATGTGCTTTCTGTTTCACTAGGAAAGCTTACTAACCCTGTAAGATCTCATTTCCAGCTTCCCTGTTCGCAATGCTCTGAAGAAGCCAAACTAATGGAATGGCTGTGTTCTGATGAAACCTTATTTATAAAAACAAACCTGTGGCTGACGTAGTCCATGGGCTTTAGTGTACTGACTAAAGTACACTCCAAAGTATGGAGCTCCAAAGTATGTGCCAAGTACCTTTAAATGATGAATTAAAAATATTTTTTATCCAGATGATACAATTACGATCATTGGAGACTAAGCATAATGGATGATTTAGGACATTTCCGGAGTACCTATATGTCACTATATGCCATGGTACAGAAAACAGTACATCTTGGGGAAAATGATAAACATCATGCTTGATAACAAAACAACCACAGGTAAGGCTTCCTGCTGTGGCCTGCAGTCTTCACTCTTTTTCCGTTTTTCGTTCTCACTGATGTCTCACAGTTGGCCTTCATAAATCATGTGCTTCTGGGATATGTGCTTGGGCTCACTGTCATGATGAAAAACTGCTTCATGGACTTAATGGAACAACTCAGGATAGTGTCTGGTCTATTTACATAGCTTTGGGAGAATAGGTCACCCCAATGTGGGGGATATAATCCAAGAGGCATTTTAAGTATTTGTTTTGCAACACAAATATGGACAATGGTACCTATTTTTCAGAGATGTTTTTGTTATTTTGTACAGATCCAGCCATGCTAATGATATGGCAGTATCCCTCTGTTACATGTTTCTAAGTTGCCCCTGTGTCTCTGTCCTCCTGGCATAATTTGGGCTCACTCCTCCAAATTGCCGCCTCCGTTTCTTCATGACTGTAGTTGGTTTTACATTTCTCAGCCAGATTAATCGTCCTGCAGCACAAATCTAATCATAGCAGTATTTTTCTCAGAAACCTCAGACACTTCCACTTTGCCTGGAGACTAAGTCTAATCTTCCTCACTTGCCTTGGCACAGGCTCCATTTATTTTCATCACTTTTCACCTTGCCCACCATGGTCAGTCATTGCCTTTCAGTGGAGGGTTGCTAGATTAGATAAAAGCGCTTCAAGTTTTAGATAATTAATTAAAGAGTAGCTCTTCAATATAAATACAGATATCTTTCAAATAGTATATTGCATGGAAAATTCTCCTACTAAAAAAGCCACGGTTTAACTCTAATTGAACTAGTTGACAGTATTTGTGTTTGGTAAGTCTGACAACCCCACTTTCATGTCCTCTGAGATTACTAAATTTAAATAGACTTTGTTCTTTATATATACTTCATGCTTTTTTGACTTGGCCAAAATTACCTCCTTATTGATGGCCTAGAGTAAAGTTAGCGATCATAACACATGCATAGTTGCTGTCCTGAGTCAATAGGATGTAGATGAGTCAGTTGAAATATACCTGGATTATCACTGTGGCTCCATCTTGGTCATCTCTGTGATCATTGAACAGATGGCTTAGTTTTTATAGGCTTTGGCTTCTGTATTTACACAATGAAGAGAGTAGCACAAACTTCATGTTTTTTTTTTTTAATGTATTTAATACAGGGTCTATAGGGTCTCACTTCTGCGTAGTGATCCTTCTGTTTTCAGCCTCTCAAGGTCTGGGATTACAAGCACGCATCACTATGCCCAGTCTCTGTTGACATCTCAACACACCCAAGGGGAGGGGCTGGAAAGGCACACAGTGCTGGGGATTGAACCCAGTCCCTATTGCTGCCTAAGCTGGTGCTTTAGTCCACTGGGCTATTTGGTTGGCCCAATGTGACAAAGTTAAATTAGAAACCTTTATAAAGACTTAATTAAAGCCTAGTTCATAGGACAAATTCAGTAAGAATTTCAGTAAGAAAGATTCCTTCTGCAATCTTTCTCAAAGCTGAGGATTCTCAAAGCCTCCCAAATATACCTAGGACTACAGATGAACTCAGTTGTTTAATATAAAATTATGTCGTTAAAATTAAGATTAGAAGGAGGCCTCCAAAAGGCCAGGTAGAGTAGGGAGAGGGAAGGATAAGAAAAGCAAAGATTGATTAATCATTACTGAATTATAAGTATATAGACTCAGCAAGTTATTGTGTAGTACATAATTATAGATAGTGATTGTGTCGTGCATATCTGAAAAAATCAGAAGAAAGAACTCTGAATGTTTTCACCATCAGAAAATGACATACTTGAGAAGATAGGCTTCACCTGATTTAATCACTACGTAAATATATAAATGTATCAAAACACCAGATAAAACCCTTATATTTTTATGTACAAGGTAAAATTTAACTTAAATTGAAGAAAAGAAGTACTTCATTGAATGGTTCAAAGTAAAAGTGGTTATTTTAGGTAGTCATTTCAGTACCTTGTAACCATAAACACTGATCAGCCTTAACAGTAAAACTGTGGAAGGAAATGGCTATTTGCTATTTATCTAGATAGTGTTATATTTTGGGGCTTTCAAAGACACACAGATGTAATATGCTAAAGCTATTATGAAGAACCTTATGGAGACACAGGAATACACCAACAAATGCTCATTAGGGAAACACTTCATTCTACCGTACTATTGCATATGTTTTGTTGTCTACTACACAGACTGTCTTTTCACTGACTATGTTTGAAATCCTTTTCTTCTCCATGGTATAGGAGATCAGATGAGAACTGGAACCTAATTGAATTACTCTCTAAGCAGAAAAGAGAAAAAAAAATAGGCTGTTTTCCTTAGGCTACAAGGTGGGTTGATGTGTGTTGCAGATCCTAAGGAAAAGTGAGTACAACTAAGAACCAGTTGTTTACCTGCACATATATTAATAAGATAATAGGAGGCACATGAAATCCATGCTAGGATAATTGATTGTACCCCTGTCTAAGTGAATAAAAGCAAGACAAGCCAGATACTTAGGGTTGGGGTGGTCTCTGCCTGTCCAAGGCAAGAGTCCACTGGCTGCCTGCATGCTAAACTTTCTCTTTGTGTATTTATCTTTCATCCTTATCTGCATGCTGGGTCAGGGAATGAACTAGCATGACTAGATCCCTACTATGGAATCTCCTATAGAGTGAGAAGCTATGTTATTGAAGGGCTGTCTAATTTCCTGAATGGGCATCATTATTGACCTCCTATTCAACTCATAGCTATAAGCTTTAAGTGATGATTTACCACATGTTTAGCCAATTTGCCACTTGTATTCAAGCGCCATTCCTACCTTTGATAGGTGGGAGTGGGTATGGCTTACTGGGCATCTGATGTGGTTGGCCCATCATGAGTGAACCAGCTTTCCTCTCACAGGGTGTAGGAATTTTCAGCCTGGTAGGCTCTGAAAACATGAAGCATCTAAATTTTACTGGGAGAAGCAGAGAAAATTTTTCTGTAGAGGGTGGAAGCAGAGGGATGGCCAGTCTGTCTGACTTTTGAGAAATTGAAAAATAGCTTAGTGTCCTTGTTCTTTCCTTTCTGATTGAGACTTTTCTTCAATGTAAGTGATCACTACTTCCGTTTTTTATTTAAGGGAGTGTGGAGCAATTTTTGCTTGGAACTCAATCTCTAAGGCAGCTCCATCAAAATTGGAAATGAACTGCACTTTCCAGGATAGCTGTGTGTTGTAACAAGGAACACCTGCGGGAAGCATACATTTTAATGCTGGCTGTGTGTGTAGTTGCACATCACAGCAATGGAAACTGAGCTACAGCAAGAGGGAGAGGCAGACAGGTGAGGGAAAGGGCCACTGGCTGATTAAGTGGGCATCAGGACACTTGGGGAAATTGTCTAGTGCCTTTAAAAATAAATTCTGGTGTATGGCTTTATTTTCCCATGAACTATTTGGACCACTTACAGTAGTCACTAATGGGACATACATCTTTTTTTTATTATGAATGTGCAAGATGAATAACTGGGAGAGTAAGATTGTTGTTGGGTTCGATTAAATATAGCAATGAAGCCCAGGCTTAGGTGTCATTTATATTGGTGTATTATTTGTTTACAATGAAGACAGAATTTCACTGATAAAATAATTTCAACAGAAGAGTGTAACAGAAAGAGCCTCGGACAGGGAATTGAAAGCTATAGGTTATTGTACAAGATGTCCCATTTCTTTGTTGTATCTCAGGTGATATTACTAATTTATTAATCCTGGAAATTATTGGAAGATTTTTTTTAAAACAAAGCCTAAATGTTATCTAGGGCATGAAAGCGGTTTTGTGAAACCTAAAAGGTTATACATGTAAAAGACAGCATTGTTTATGCTTACAATTTAGATCTGAGCTAGACTGTTTCAATTTTTTACAGTGTCTAACATAACAACAGTCACACAGGAGAAGCTCATAAATTGTTAAGCAAATAAATCTAGGTGGCAGGGTCACGTGCATAATGCACAAGTCTTAAAATCAGTCTGAAAACACTGATTGACACACAAGATGTAAACAGTACTTGCTCCCTGTGGAAGCATGGACAGGAAATAGCAATAGAAATGATTCTGGCTGGAGTCACATCTAAGAATTCAAATGATGTCCAACAGTGAGAATGGCAGCAGAGGATGGTGAATATCTCCTCCCTAGAGAGAATAAAGAGATTGGATTCTGTTCTCCTTGGAGCAATTTTAGTCTAATCTTGATGAACTTGAAGATAGCCCAGTATCTTTTCTATCTTTTTAATCTTGGGATTAAAATGAACCTGAAATCTTCACTGCTGGGACAGCAATTGATGTGTTCTGTATAGGTTTAGATAACAGTGATTCAGTAGCTAGTGTCCAACATCAGTGTATGTGGGGCTTCACTGCTTTCTCAGCTGGGTACTTGAAGTATACTTATTGTAAGCATTTCTGAACTATAAATCTTATGAAAACTTGAAACAAGTTGTGAGCTCTTTCACTTGTAGTGAACCATACTGCCGGCACATGGCCGATTCCTCTGGGCCCTTGATATGAGTAATAATGGGACAATGTGGTTGAGCACTCTTAGGACTAATGCCATGAAGTTGCTTTTATTTGTGAAACAACTGAAATGAATCACTGGAATCACTGCATATGTTTTAAAGTCTTTGCATAACTATGTAAATAATGCATCTCAGTCTCTGGCCGTGACAGCTTTTAAAATGATGTGACTTACTGACCAAGTCTCCTTTGTGTCTTCCTAGCCTGCAGATTCTTACCCTTAGAATTACATGTATATGGTAGCAAGATAGTACCCTGGCCTGGACCTCATTTTTACTCTGTGTGTGACATAAACCAAAAAGAATGCATTCATTTCATAGCTTTTAACTGTAATGAGTTGTCACCTGATACCTATTTGAATGGCTATTATCAAAAAAAGACATAGGATAAAACAAGTGTTTCTGAGAATGTGGAGAATCCTGTCCCATTATTGTTAGGAATGCAAATTAGTGGAGTCAGTGTATTCGTCAGCTTTCCTGTTGCTGGGACATCCATAGGCTTAAAGGATGGGAGAATTAATTTGGCTCGTGCTTTCAGAGGGTACAGTTCATGGCCTGCTGCTCCAAGTCAGAGACAAGGTGGCCAGGAACAGCAGAGTAAAGAAGCTCAGCTAATGACAGCTGGGAAACAATGCAGAGAAACAGTGCCAGAGAGAAAAGAGCCAGAAACCAGGTATAGCACCTAAAAGGTCACACAACTATTGCTCATGCAGGCACACCCAGAAGTGTGCTTTATTGATGCCCTGAGTCGCTTTCAAGCCAATCAGGTTGACTGTCCAATTCAACTGTCACAGCCATGATGAAACACTGTAGGGAAGTCCTCAAAATGTTCACAAATCCTTCCATGCAATCCAGCAGCACCATCCCTGGAAATGCATCCAAAGAAAGGAAATCAGGTTAGTGAGGAGACATCCTCACCCCTGTGTTCGCAGCAACTTTATACATCATATATAAAGTATGGATTATCCTGTGTTCACCAGTGTGATGAATAAAGTAAGCACAAAAAGCACTCATTGTTCATCCTTTAAAAATATGTACACTCCATCTTTTGGAATAACATGGGTAAAACTGAAGGATGGTCTGTTATATAACTCAGGCTCAGACAGACAAATGCTACATGATCTCACAGAAAGGTATAATATAAAAAAATTGAAATAGAAAGTAGAATAGTGGTTAATAATGACTGGAATCCAGGTACAGGTTGCAGGTATTGGTCAAAAGACACAAAGTTTTGGACAGAAAGAATAAGTTCAAGAGATCTATTACACACCACAGTTATTACAACTAATTGCAATATAATTCCTTTCTGAAAGTTGCTAAGAAATATTTTACATGTTCTCCACAAAAAATGTGAGGTAATGAAAATGTTAATTTGCTTGATTGACATATTTCAATGTATCATGTGCACTACGCATATGCAATTTTTATTTGTCAGTTAAAACATGGAACATAAAGTTATCTGTGTCACTTGAGCCTAGCATAGTGTAATCTGAGATGGTGAACACAAATTCACCTGATTAACACCATTACAGCCCGTATCTTTTAATTGTATAATATGGTCATATTCCAGCACCATGAAGTTTTCCAAGTTGTGCTTTAGCCCATTGCATAGATAACTAGTGCTTTGAATTTCAGTGAGAAAAGCACACAGATAAAATATAAATAATTCATCCTAATGTCGGTCAGGTGAGAAAAACTGAAGCACTTTTGTTATTGTCTGATAGTAAAAGATGTGTACTGAAGGCATTTGTTTCATCTGGTTGTGGGAAGAGCAGGAAAAGTGTGCACTGGGCGTTCACCAGCATGAGTCCAGCAGAATAATCCCTATTATGGGTCCTCAAACACAAAACCAGGAGAACTTTTGAAGTTTACTATAGGAAACTGCTGCAGTGTTGGAGGATCTGTGAAAGTTGGCAACCATCAGGCTGGCACATCAATGTGTGTATCACTGTGGCTGCAGTTCAGTGCCCTGTAAAGTCATGGGGTATCCTCATCTATCTCTAAATTGGGTCACCATGACTTCCCAAGCATAATGATCTATCTCCATTCTGCCTGCAAAGTATTCAAAAAGATTATTTGGAAATTTCCAAGTTAAAACTACACACAATAGGGAGCCCTGACCAATGTAGCTCCCGGGGACTTCTCTGTATTACAATAAAACAGCTCAACAGACAGCAAACAGTTCTACCCAATTTACCCTTTTACCAACCTCACATTCACACATAAAATTTCTTCTTTAGTTATTTTTTCGGAGAAACACAAGTACATTATCTTGTTTCCAGTGGAACTAACCTTAATGGTAGTTCAGGCATGCCCCAAAAGGAAGTTTCAAAGACTCGAATGTCATTTTACCCATTTCTGATGATGTAACTGATGAAATACAGTTGACCACTTTAAGCGCATTTGGAAATGTAAATGGGGGAGACCTTATTAAAGTCCTTCTGCAACACTAATAATGATCTTCACAGAATTAGAACAAATTTATGCACCCATCCATCGATCTTATCACTCAATCTCCCTCTATTTTTTTAAATTAAAGTATACTGATACACGTCTATCCACTTGGGAAACTGAGGCAGGAGGAATCACCATGGGTTTGAGGCCAGCACGAACTCCACAGTTAATTCACGGCCAGCTTGAACTACACGGTAATACCCAGTCTCAAAAAGCCAAATGTTTCTTAAGGAAAATAATTCAGACATTCAGCAGCATAATATTAATAAAGTCCAGAATTAATGAGAAATTACTGCACATAGGTAGTATCTGAGAAATAGACTCATAACAAGGAGAAAAATCAGTCAATAGAAATAAACCTGCAAATGACAAAGTTAATGAGATGATGAAGACTTTTAAATTACTATTACAGATATGGTGAAGAATGCAGTGGAATACCAAAACACAACTAGGAGAGTAACATAGGATAGTTAAGAAAAGAAAGGAGAACTCCAAGAGATTAAATAAAACGTAAAAGTTTGAATGAAAATGAGACCTACAACAGACTAGAAGGCACAGAAGAAAGATCAGTGAATCTAAAGGTATAACAAAAAGGACTGTCCAAGGTGAATTAGTGAAAAAAATGAAAAAATTCAGTGGCCTAGAAAATAATTTGAAGAGATCTAAAAATCTGTAATGTTTAAGGTCCAAAAGAATAGAAGGAAAATAACAAGAAGTGGGACATGTTCCTTACACCATATACAAAAAATTAACTCCAGATGGAACATAGACCTAAATGTAGGGAGTAAAATCTTAAGTCTAACAGAATAGCAAATCTTCATGGCCCAAGAAATAATGGCTGCATCCAGAATGTACAATGATATCCTCAAATTCAATAAAAACAGAAAACAAATAACTCCATTGAAAACAAAGACTGGAAAAGACTTTTCTCCAAAGAAAACAGACAAATGAGCAGTGAGCACATGAAAAGGAAACAGCAGTGTCAATCATTAGGGAACTGCAAATAGAACCGGCAATCAGCTATTTTCACTGTCATGTAGAATCTTATCTAAAAAAGATGGGAGACAAACATTTCTAAAAAGCCAAATAAATAAACCAAACAACAAAAAACGTTTCTCCGTGCAACCTTTGTGCTTCTGTGGCTGAATTATTTCTCTTAGCAGGATGTCCATTTTGCTCAAATGACAAGATTTCATTCTTTATTATGGTTGAATGATATTCCTTTGTGCACATAAACCACACTCTCTTTCCTCTATTGATGAGGACATGGGCTGATTCCTTGGTGTGCATTGTCTCCTGGATCTGCTGGTTTACTTTCCATGGAATATTGATACCCGGGAATGGAAAAGCTAGCTCATAAAAGGTAATTCCACTTTTAGCTTTTACTTTTGGCTTAATATATTCTTTCATAGTAAATTTACTAATTTGTTCTCTAGAATGAACTTATTCAAAAGGAAAAAGTTACTGAATCAAGGAGAGGGAGTGGGAGAAATATTTATCTATATATGCAAGCAAGATGGTTTGGACAACTGTATTGTGCATTTCTGTTAATCTATGGAAAGGAGCAGTTAATGCTTAATTCGTTTTGTCAACTTTTTTTCAGTTGTTTCTCCTTAATCTCTTTTGTATTTCTCTCTTATTTTTCCTTCCCCTTCTTCCACTTTTTCAGGCATATATCTAGTAATGGTTGGAATACAGCACTATGCATTATAACAAATACTGTGAAATTCATAGTACCTTGTTAAGTGAAATTCTGATCACTTGTAACATTTCTGCTCTAAAAGTATTTTGTACTCTCTTTAAAGTAAAAAAAAAATAACAGTACTAATTTGCACTCTCAGTGAAAGTGTTGATATTTTTCATAACATCCTCACAGGCATTTGCTTTTTCCCCTGACAATAGTTACTCTAACTGGAGTGAGGCAACATACCATTACTGTTTTTATTTGTACTTCCTTGATGCCTAATCACACTGAGCATTTTTCTTATATTTACTGGCCATATGTATTCATTATTTTGATAAGTTTCTGTGCAAGTTATTTACCATTTTTAATTGGGTTACTTGTGCTTTAAGTTGTTTGTATATTCTAGATATTTACCCTCTGCCACATGGTTAGCTGGGAAATATTTTCTCCCACTCTTCAGGTTGTCTTTTCCCTCCACTGTATCTGTTTCTCCGCAATAGGTTTTTAGTTCGTTGAACTCAACAAAGTGATGGGATACAAAATCAACACACAAAAATCAATAGCGTATTTGTACAGCAATAATGAACCCACTGAAAAAGAAATCAGGAAGACAATTCCACTCATGATCACTTCAAAAGAATTAAATACCGAGAAACATCCATGACAAAGGAAATGAAAATAACAAAAAGTGCACAATTCTAAAGAAAGCCATTGAAGAGGATGTTAGAAAATGGATAGTTGCACAATATTGTTAAAATGGTCATATTGTGAAAACTCCTGTATAGATTTCATTCAAACTCTTCTAATACATTAATAACATGCTTCACAGAATAAGGAAAAGAAATCCTAAAATTTTTATGAAACTAGAAGAGAGTCAGAATAGACAAAGGCATCTGAGCAAAAACAGCAAAGACAGGCATCAAAATTCTGTATTTCAAATAATGCCAGGAAGCTGTAGTAACAAAACCAGCATGGCACTATCATGAAACAGACATGAAACCGTTGGAGTAGACGAGGAGACACAGAAACAGCCCCATACACCTTCAGCTTCCTTATTTTTGACAAAGGGCCAAAAACATTGAGTCTTTTTTAATCCCAGAACATTTATATTAGTTTTTTTAAAAACCTTTGTAAAATTCATCAGCGAAGTCACCAAGTCTCTTTCTGTGTTGTGAGATTGTTTTCTTGCTGCTTCAGTCTCTTTGTTTGTCATTGGTTTATTTAAGGTTTTTTATTAATGTTCTCCTGGTTCATTTTGGTTGGGTCATATATGTCAGAAATACCTCTGTTTCATCTGGATTTTACAATTTATTAGTGTCTATGTTTTAAAAATAATTCCTCACTATCCTTTGAATATCTGAAGTATCAGTTGTAAATTTCATTTTCATTCCTAGTTTATTTTCCCTCCCCCCACCCCCACTTTGTTACACTAGCTAGTGGCTTGTCATTTTTATCATGGAATCAGGTCTTTGTTTCATTCACACTTTGAGTTGGTCTTTAGACCCAATTTCATTTATTCCTACTCTGATTTTGTTATTTGTTTCCTTCTAATTGTGAACTTGATTGTTCTCAGTTTTTAGATTGTCTGATTTTAGAAATGTCTAATTTCAATTACTTTATCTCCTTCAAGAACTTATCTCTAGATAATTATATAGTAAGCTTATTTGGGGGAATTTGTTTTGTACTTTATTTTAAAGTGTAAACATTTGCCAAGTATAAGTGTAAGCATAAGTATATGTATCCCTGGATATCTGGAGATGCCATTTGATTACACAATCATTTTCCATTGTTTCACTGGTGGCCTGTGTACCTCCTTACTGGTGAGCTGAATTTCTCACGGTTGTTGTTGAGATGTTGGTGAGTCTTGTCTCATCCCTGTATTTCAGCCCCTGTATTTTACTTGTAGAATTAAGGCTCTTTACACTTAAGAGTTCTTATTTAAAAGTGTGGACTTTGCCTATCATTTGCGTTTTGTCATTCTGAATATTATTTGTTCAACTCATTTTTCATCTGTACAATTTGATTATTTTTTGCTAATGTTTCTTTTTTATTCCTCTTCTATCTACTTTGTAATAGTATTTGTACTTTTGCTATCATGATGGTAGGTATTTCTCTTACATTTCTGGTGTAGGACATCCCTCAGCATCTTTTGTAAAACTGGTCATGAATTCATTCAATTTTTGCTTATGTTAGAATAAGAATTCTCTTTTCATTTCCCTTTTGATTCTGAAGGATACCCTCGCTGGGATAAGCAGTTCTGGTAAGCATTTGTTTTCTTTTAGGACTCGAAATAGATTATTCCATGTCCTCTTGTCCTGTAGGGTTTTTGTGGAGGAATCTTCAATTAGTTTAATAAGTGGGGTTAAATAGGACCTGGTACCATTTCTCTTGCAGATTTTAAAATTATTTATTTATTGTACATATTCAACAATTTTATTATAGTCATTATGAGGATCTTTCCTGGTCAAATCTATTTGGTGGTCTACAATGAGCATAGTGTCCCTGTCAAGTCTCTTACTTGAAAGGGTCCTTGTACTGGATGCTGCAGTAGTGGTACAGAACCTCCAGCATTTGTCATCTGATTAGACAGTGGTACAGGTCCAAGCCTAGGCGCTTCATAGGGAGAAGTGGGGCAGGAATCATAGCCACCTTTCTGTTATATTCATGCCTGCTCTTGTGAGTAGGAAATGATCACCGTGTGAAGGTGGCCAACATGTGGGCCTACTGTAGATGTAATGACAGGGCAAATCATGTTCTTCCTGTTTGTTACCATGGACATGCCCACCAGGGAGCAGAGCAATGCACCCCCCTCCCTAGCTGTGCATTCCTGGAGACAGAGTGATGACTGGGGACTTTTGTCCTCTTTATTTGCACAGATAGCTGCTCTCATTCTTGGCAGCCTTGTCTCAGAGAGCTGCTTCCTGTTGTCCCAGTTCTTAAGGATGCCCTGAATTGTAAAATCTGTTTCCCAAGGTGTGGCACTCATAGTAGTTTTGTTTCAGAGTCTCTCTCCTCTGCAAACTCTGGCTCATGAGGCAGCCACATGCTGAGCCAGTGCGGTGGAAAGTCTGTGCTGTCCCGAAGATGGGGTAGGTAAAGGTTTCCAACACCATTGAATTTCACCCTGTAAAGGTGGAACTGTCTTAGAGGGAGGGTTGCCAGTGTCTGTGCTGAGATCCTTTTTCACCTTCATTCCAGTGAAGGGCAGACTCCAGAAAGGGAGCTGGGTCATCATGTGCTGGCATGTTTTATTTCTCTTGCTAAACTATTCCAGGTCTCTGAATTTTACAAGATTTCAGCTTTTACACTTTTGGAATTCCATGTACTTCTGTGGTCACCTTTATAGTGAGCTACACATCCATTATTTTGTTTCTTTGTTGTAGGTGGGCAGGTGAGCTATGAATGTCTCTGTTCAGCTTCTCCAGTTTTCAATCTTGTTCTTTTCAGATGCCTGGCTATTGAACTGAGTTGCCAGTAGACTGATTATAAGTAGGTGTAAATACTTTTTTCTTATGTTTCAGGCAACATCTTTCAAGTGAGAGTAATAACTGCTCAAAGGTGTCCCTCAAGGAGGACATTCTTTCAGCAGCTTCCTTCAGATGCATAGCTGCCACCCATTTCTGAGTGGTTTTCTGTTACCTTCCAGAATAATTTGTTCTCCAGATCTAGTTCTTTCTCTCCTCAGTAATGTCTGCACAGGGCTATAGGAATTGTGAAGTGAGGGTTAGGAGCGAATGAAACAGGCGAAGACATCAAAGAAATTGAAATCTCTTGCTCACGTAGCTAAGGTGCCTCAGAACCTTCTGTCATCCAATCTCAAATGCACCACTTCCGCCCCATGATGGATGGCTACCATCCTGTTTAGACCTGATGGTTCAGGTAGTGTTGGAGCAATGATTAGTGGCTCTGGAGGCACAGTAACTCATGTTGAATGTTCAGGGTCTAGTGCAGGGTAGAAGCTATATTTCAAAAGGAGAATGGTTCTGCAGAAAACGGGTATGATTTACTCTAGAATCCAGGTTTCAGCAGTCATTCATCTATGAACCTGCAAAATGCACCTCCCACCTTCTCTGGCATAGATACTTCATGTACTGGAGAAGCTACATCATAGGGTGTTAGTGGCAGAGAAGCGTAGGCTGATACCAGAGGCTTTCTTTTCTTTGCCATCCACTAAAAGTAGAAATTTTATGAGTTACTTGGTAAATGGATGTAACCAGGCCTCATGCCTATATCTGCATGCTTCTTTCAAAATTCAAAGAGGCCCTATAGGCACTGTACTTTTGCTTGGATAGTAGGTGCCAATTTACTGGCATGTTCTTCCTTGTACAGCTGATGCTATCCACATGCCTGTACCACTGGGACTGTAAAGTCTACAAAGTTACAGTACCCTGGATTTTGAGCGTTTTATTTTCATGTTTTTCATTTGTGTCCTTCTAAGTGAGGGTTAGAAGGTGTCTAGGGGAGGTGTCCAGGGGAGTGGTTAAGTATATTTGTCTGTAAAACATCAGATAAAAGATAGTTTAGGCTTTGAATATCACATGCAGTCTGTCTCTCCATGTTCTCTTCTCCTTCTTCTTCCAAGCCTTTAAAACTTTACAGATTATTCTTACATCACAGGCCACATTAAAACAGGCTAGTTTGCTAAACTTGTCTCTTTGCCAATGCTTCTCAAAATATCTGTGGCACATAGGGCTTTTTGTTTTTCTCTAAACTGTTAAGGTATTTCACACTGCCAGTTTTATAAAATATAGTAAGCCCCCATTTATCAAGATTGAAATTGTGAAGTCTCACAGATAGGAGGGGCCCTAGCATTAGGGGCATTTGTGGAGGTGAACAAATCAGGGAGGCAGCTCACTTATCTGGAAGACATTGACACAGCCCTGCTGCTGTGTGCTTGCTATTCAGTGTGACAGTGTATAGTATTTGTGTGTGTGTTTTCATATGCTTTACCTTGTATATTTGTGTGAAATGCATATAAAGCACAACTTTTTCAAACTTACAAATGAACCCAACTCACAAACATTCTCTGGGAATGGAAGTCCTTTGTAAGTTGGGGACTTGCTGTACAATAAAAATGAGTAAGTAAAAATGATAAAATTATAAAATCATACAATATGCCAGTTGAAATTTTTGAATATTAGGTTCAACAGACCTAAAATTACATTGTCAAATTGCTGTTCAATATCTTTTTTATTAGTACACATGGTTCCATTCCTTCTGCGGATTTGATACATGTTCATAGCACCTCTTCATGCCTCCTTCATTCCCTTTCCTTTCCCAACCTCCTCTGCCCTCCATCTCTTGATCCCCTTCCCATTTGAGAAAGACTTATCTCTCCATTTAATCTATTTTTTTATTTTTCTCTTTATTTATAATTTGCATTTTTCATGTAGGAGATGCCCTTAATTCATTGGAATTTAGCCAACAATTAATAATTTTCAAACCTCCATTGTTGTGCAGTCCACATTTTAAGGATACTGATCTAAACTATTGATCATTCTTGTTCACCATGTTGAGTAGCGCTTAACATAGTTGACTCTTGTTATGATCTGAAGAATGGAAATATTCTCTTGGTCCTTTTAGCCTAGATTAAGAGTTTTCTGGAAAGTTAGTATGTTCCTTATAGAAAAAGAAACAAGAACTGTGTTGCCGTTTGAGGTTTGGGAAGGAGAACACAAAGCAGCAACTGTATATCAGGTATTAGGGGCCATTTTGATCTTCTGGAAGAGCAGTTGCCATGGGAATCACCATTTGATTTATTTATTGTAATTTACTATATTTCTCTAATATTTTTCTGGCTTCTTTCAAGTTCAAATATATTGATAGAGTGAGTACGTGAACGGAATAACTTCTCCCACATATTGATGGTGACCTTCATTTCTACAGTTCCTCTTTTTTATTTTAAGGGTGTCCAGGATCTCATTACTAGATCAGAATTGTAGTGATTCTCCTGTTTACAGCCTCCCAAGAGCTGGGATTATAGGCACATAACACCGTGCCCGGTCTCAATTGCCATCTCAGTGTACCCCAGGGGTAGAGCTGGCATGTTGGGCCCAGGGATCAAACCCTTGGCCCCTGCACCTGCTTGCAGGTGCTTTAATTGGCTGAGCTATTTGGCCAGCCCTACAGTTCCTCTTACAATGTAGTTTTTCTATTGGTTTGGTCACTCCTGTGGACAACCACTGTCTTATTTCTTCTGTGCCAGGGAGGTGTCCTAATATTCTATGGCTGGAACAAGACAGATATATGCTTATCACTCAGAAATATCAGAGTCTCCTACAGACAATTAGGTGAGATAAGGATAAGAGAAGGATAAAATCTAGTTATATTTAATAGGATGTAAAATTTAAAGTTCCCTTGGTGGAGACGCTTTTAAGAGCCCAGCCAATTGATGTCTTATATCTGGATTAATTAGTTTCAGGGCTTGGCTATGTGATGAGTGGCCATAGAAGATCACCTTGGAAACTTTTCCCAATACTCTCGTGAAACCGATGAGAGAGCCAATTTCAGATTCTTATGGTGAGAGTTTATAATCTTCAGAACACTTTCTATACCAACAACTGGTTTGAGTTCAGTCAGGAAAAAATAAACCCTCAAAATTAACATGGGAAGAAATGAATCTAAATTTAAAGATTTAAGGCTTGATAAGGGGAGAAAGATCTTTGAGAATCAAAATGAGGGCAGTAATATTCAGAAGGTTATACATACTGATAGTTGTTGAGGTGGATACTACAAATTATAGCATTTTTTGGGAAAGTTTCTACCTGTGAGGGAAAAATATATCATTCTAGAATAATTTATGATTATAATGCTAATAGCCAGCACTTCAATATTTAAAGTGGTGAAATGTAGGTTGTGTGTGGACTTCCCTGGGTTTTATGACTAATAGGGCTATATTGTTTGTGTCTAGATGTCCGCTCAAAGCCTCATGCAGTCATAATATGGCTTCTAGAGTATGTGATTAATTCATGATCAATGTAGGGGTCATGGGCATGAGCCCTACACCTGTCCTGGGGTGGTGCTCCTAGTTTTTTTTCTGTTGCTGGGACAAAATACCCCATACTCAAATTTATGGAAGGAAAGGTTTATTTAGCTAACAGGTTGGAAGGTTTTAGTCCATACTCCATAGGCTTCAAGCCACAGTGGCACATGGAAGAGGGCAGTCATTCGTGGTGGTGGAAAACAGCAAAAGGCAGCTGTGGAAGCAGAGGAAAACCTCTCTCCCTTCCTTGCAGCATAATGCAGATTACCAAAACCAGGATGGATAGCAGTCCCAGCCATAATCCCAACAGTAGATCATATATTAACCATAAACTCTAGACGTCAACCCATGACTGCATGAGAATTTGGGGGAGCACCTAGACAGAAAGCACAACAGGTCTGTGATCTGCACACAATATAAAAAAGGGAGAGGGGCCATTAGCTGCTCCTCCATCCTGGCACTTTCTCTGTGCTATTTTCCTCCACCATGAGTTGCTGCCCTCTGCCATGCCACTCTGCCTTTTAGCCAGCTGAGTATGGACTGAAACCTCCACTAACTGTGAGCTAAAGAAACCTTTTCTTACTTAATTTTGGGTGTCAGTTATTCTGTCCTACCAGTCAGGTACTTATGCTACTGATCTGCTCACGACCCTATTTTGTCCTACCAGTGAGAGAAAAGTAACTGAGATAGAATGCAGTACCAGGAATGGGGTTGTTTCTGGGACTATACCTGACTATGTCATTCAAGAGCCTGTGAGAATGGCTTATGGAAAGACATAGAAAAGATTTGGAGATGTCACCTGAAAGAGAAGTCCTGGACTACCTTTGCCTGTCCTGTACAGCAGATTCAGGTCAGAGCTCAGAGACCCAGAATGCTGTTAGAAATCCTGCCCCTAAAGATGAGGCTTTGAGGATTCTTCCGGAAAGGAGGACTGAATTGGTCATTAGACTCCAGACAATGTGTTTTTTTCTTGGCAGAAAGTTTCTCTGAGTTTTAGTGGTGTCCATAAACTCTGCCTGAGACTGAGATTAAGCATGGCAGCCTGGTTAATTTTGTAAAAGAAATTTTAAGGCAGTCAAGTGTAGAGACAGTGGCAAGGCTATTGTTGTTGGCTTTTAGTCAGATTTATGTTGAGAATCAAGAACAAAGAGCCTATCAGGATGATTTAAAATGTTGTGAGTCTGGCCAGAAAAGAAGTGCCAAAAAAAGCTATGGACTGTAAAGACAGATCTGAGAGGGCTTCGCTGCCCAGAAGGAACAGGAGAATAGGAAAGATGGCCTGAGGGCATCATAAGAAACAACTAGTCTCTGCACTCTCATCCTCAAAACTGCAAAAGTAAAAGATTTTGCTTTGGGGGAAGGCTGAGAATGCCTTATTTCAGAATGGCAGCATTATAGAGAATTTTATCCTCAAAATCAAGTTCAGAGTGCTCCACAATCCAGGCACCTGATTCCTATAGTCAAGAGGGAAGAAAACCTGGTTACTATTTCAGCTGATAACAGACCTTGGAATCATCCATGTGGCATTGGCTTTAGTCACTTTCAGAATGCAAGATTTCTGAGGTTAAGCATCTTTTCACCCAGATTTCAGCAGAAGGCCTTGGCGGCCAGGCAAGGTGCTCCTGGAAGGTAGTATGTGAAGGACAGAATAGTAAGCCCAATGTTCAGCGGCAACCCCAAAATTTTGGAAAAGCCAGTGGATCATCTAAGGAAAGTCACAAGGATAAAACAAAGCAGGCCTAAAAGTAAAACCATGGAGCAACCACAAAAAGTTCCATAATGGTGAAGCACATGGACCTCACAATTTGCCATTGATTGCTTCGATCTATAGGACTTTTGTTTGCCCTTCTCAGTTTTAGACTTGCTTTAGTCCCAATGGTTTGGATGCCCTTGTTTGTACCTTTTGGAATGGTAACATTTTTCCTGTGCCAATGAATGTTGGAAGTGTTTAACTATTTATTTATATAGGTTCTTGTAGCCAAGAGTTTGGCTTGTATCTTGGAGAAGACTTGGGACTTGGACTTTTCAGCAATGCTGAAATTGTTAGGACTTTGGCATTTTTTAAGAGATGGATTAAACTACCTTTTGCATTAAAGGGATGTGCTTAAGTTTTGGGGGAAGGGCTAGGGCAGAATGTTATGATTTGTGTCTAGTTGCTCCCCCAAAGCCTGATGCAGTCATTGGGGCAGGCTTTCATAATTTGCGATTAACTCATGGTCCACTTCCGGGATTATGGGTGTGAGTGTTACACCCACCCTGTAGTAGATAACCTGCATGCAACAAAGGAAGGCTTGCCAGCTGCCACAGCTGCTGCTTTTCCCATTGCTCTTTGCTGTTTTCTGCCACCGTGAACTGCTTGCCCTCTTTTGTGTGCCTCTGTGCCTGGAAGCCAGAGAAGTAAGGGATGAAGCCTCCACAGTCTGTGAGCTAAATAAACCTTTACTTCCTTGAATTTGAATATCAGGTATTTTGTCTTAGCAATGAGAGAAAAGTAACTAAAACCAGGGGCCAGGCTGCTTCATATTATGCTGTGAACTTATAGCCTTTCCTTGACAAAATCTTTGCCAAAAATGTGCATTCACTCACTATGTTTCCCCTACCCATGATATTTGACCAAATCAAATTTCCTCTTTACTGTAGTATCAATCTGCTCTGCTACTTCATGGTGGTTATCTCGTAGTACTGGTGTTGTGTCTTGACATTAATATTATTGTTACATTCTTATTAAGCAAATAAATCATCAGGATCTTTATTGTAGTATAATTTCAGTTATTAGAATGATCTATTGATAATATTGATAAATATTTCAAGGTAATTGAGCCTTACAATTAAAATAGAAATAAATTACACATAATAAATGTGTGAAATTGTCTCTGAATAGAAATTGGGTATATTCAGAACAAACTTTGGGCTCAAATTTTGACTTTTCTCTTTATAGTCTACTATTTAAAGATGTTTTCATTTTTCTTGTTTATAACTAAAAATACTTTGTTTTAAAGTATGTTTCTGAAAGACATTGAAGTTCTATAGTGTTTCTGGGGAGAGTCACATGAAGAGAAAACTTTCTTTCAGGCTCTCACAGAGAGCAAACTGGTCGAGCATTGGCCGTGACTCATCCACATGGATGACACAGACAAAGGAACTACAGAATAATGTACAGGACTACAAGATAAACCCTGAGAGGACTTCACTGACCACATAGGAAATATAAAGTTCTTGTGTTGGTATATAAGTCTTGATCTACCTAGGTCTTAACCATCCAGCAGAAAAGTATAAAAATGAAGTATGCATCGTGGGGCCATAATATTAAGCTGAGATGTAAATGGCTTTGGTTGACAATTTCTTTGAATAACTCACTATTGTTGTAGAATGCTGACTGTGTTGGACTGTGGTGTCAAGTTCAAGCACCTAAGTTAGTTGAATGACAATGGAGTGCCCACCTTTGGCAGATGTAGACAAAGGAAGGGGTACAGAAAGAAAAAATCATGATGTGTGTGTACACAGTACAGTTGGGATAGATAACGCTGTGCTTCTACATAATTCTATGAGAGGCAAGATCTGCACTAATGGTGGTTGGACAGGATATTATGTCGACTTCTAGTACTATGGTCATCCAGTAGGAAAATAATTATTGAATTTTTGATATAATTCAGGTATAAAAAATAAGATAAGTAAGTAGCTACACTCTTAATTCACTGATAAGAGATATCTGCTAAAATAATATCTGTAAATATAATATCATGTATGCACTTTGTACAATACCAAAACATTATGAAAACAGTTTGCAATGTATTAATTTATCGAATTTGTATTGTTAAGTTGTCTTGAAACTGTATGATTGACATTTGTAGTTCAACAAAATAAAATAAAATAAAATAAAATAAAATAAATAAAATATGTTTCTTAGGTTAAAAAATTAAAATACATTGATATAACTCCAGTTCTTAGTTTTTCCCTTTGGGAGTTTTTCAGGAAGTGAAACCTTTCTGTTTAGAGATTGAGAATGCATTCAAACAATCTGTTAAGATCTCTGAGTCTTCAGTTGAAAAGATTCAGAGAACCACGTGATTGATAAAATCCTTCTGTAATATAAACCTCATATTTTTCTCCCTCATACCTCAGCACTTTCTCTTAACCTAAAAAGATGAAAAACATCACAAACGGTTCAAATATATGATATGAGGCTGAGCGTCACAGGCTTTAATAGTTCCCAAACACATCAAGATAAAAATGAAGTTGGGTGTGTTAAATGTTAGAGAAAACTGGACTTTCAAAGCATTTTCCAGTTATTCTACCTCCTCTCAGAGCCCACTTTGTCAGATACTTAATTTATAGTTGGGCTCCATGTGATAAGCACATTCAATAGTGTGATAACCCCTGCAGGGATCTGAATTTTAGTGTGTTTTCTCTCATGGTGCTCCTGTGGTTTTTGAAATGTATCTATTAAATCTTTCTCCTTTGTGCTTAAGTACAATTTTTTTTTTCTGTCTTTTTTGAGACAGGGTCTCACTGTGCAGTTCAGGCTGGCCTTAAGCTCACTTTGTAGCTCAGGCTGGTCTCGAACTCACAACAATCCTCCTGCCTCAGCTTCCCAAGTTCTGGGATTACAGGCATGCGCCACCATGCCCGGCTTAAGTACAATTTTTAAATAAGGCAAAGCTGTTATGGAATAGAAGTGATTTGACGCATTGGAGTATAGTGTTCGTGAGGTTGTTGTCTTCAGATATTGAAGACATTTGCTCTGTGTGTCAAACGCTCAGCTGGGGTCCTGGCTGTGGGGACCAGGGGGCACAGGCCTTCAGAAACCACAGTCTTCAGAATGTGCAATGAAACCGATGAAAATGCAGGGGGGAGCAGTCATGATCATATGGAGGCCTGAGGTAGCCAGGCCAGGAGTGTCAGTGGCTGAGAGTCAAAGTGACACCTCCAAATGGCAGCTAGGAACATTAAATAAGTGGTCAGCATTACTGATCATTCAAGAAATACAATTTAAAACAATGCCGAGATTCCATCCCACTCAAGAAAGAATGACTCTCTTCAAGAAATCAATCAATAACAAATGCTGGGGGGACTCTGTGGAAAAAAGTATACTTGTGCACTTCTGGTGGGAATGTAGACTGAACAACTACAGGAGATCAGTGTGGAGATTTAGCAAAACACTAGGATTAGAGGTTCTATTCAACCCAGCTATGCTCCTCAGAGCATCATGCCACAGTGATATGTGTGTACCCATGTTTATGGCTAAATCTTGGAAACACCCCAACTGCCCATCAACTGAGGAATGGATAAAAATGATGTATTTTTACACGATGGAGTAGTACTCAGCTACCAAAAAAGATAAACAAGGCTTTTATAGGTAAATGGATGCAGAAACCATAATGAAAAGTGAAATAAATCTGACTCATATGTGCATGGTAGTGTCATGCTAGTATAAGAACCTGAAACTGTAAACTGAGTCAGGTTTTAATAGGTATGGTGAAAGGAAAAAAATACTGTTCAAAGACAGAAACAACTGGGATCAGGAATAGGAAACAAGAGAGGAAATAAAGAAGAGAAAAAGAAATATATGTATGCATACACACAGCATAGCTTAGATGATTGTACAGCTGATTTCTGCTGGTCTAGTGAAAGAAGTAGTTAATGCTTAAAGTTTTCCTTTCCTCTTTAATTTTTTTTATAATTTTTGACCAATTTTTTCATCTTTGTATCTGGTAATCTCAAAGTAATTTGAAGACAGCAAATGTGCAATAAAACAACTATTGTTATTGAATAACTATCATTTTGTTTAGTGATGTTCTGTAGCATTTCTAATGTTCTTTTTTATTATTTTTATTCTCTTAAAAAAATAAATTAGGGCATGGGGAAATAGCTCAGTTACTTAAGTGCCTGGCAAGTGCAAGGTCCTGAGTTTGACCCCCAGTATCAAAATAATCATAATCGTAATCATCAAATATAATAAGAATAAATTAAATAAAAGTGGCCCATAGTTACAAAGTTTCCAGGCAGAAAAAGAGTGTGCTTTAAGAGACAGTTAAAAAGTGGTTCTTAGAACATCCTGGTGAGGCCTGATGTGAAGATTTGAGATGCACTGAGAGTAAGTAGAACTACTTGGATCTGGGGTTGGAGTCAAAGGGATTTTATTTTCTTGCCTCAAAGGACATTTAGGAAATTAATTCCGGTCACAGCATTGGGAGGGAAGTTAAGTATGGAAAATGAAGATGAAGAGAAGTGCTATCCACTATCTCACTGGAAAACAAAAACCAAAGATCCTATTAGATTTGAATGAAGCCCCAAACTGACATGTTAGCCTAAAATCTCTCTCCTGTTAATAATTCTGTCCCATACTAACCATCGTGCATCTTCTTACCATGGTTGCTATGTACCATTCCACTTTCATCAGGTCTCCAGTATTCCTACAAACTTTATTTTCTTTTTCAAAATTTTTTTAAAGAATGTAAGGGGCCAGGGAGATGGCTCAGTAGAATAAGCGCTTCCTTGGCAAGTGCAATAGTCGGAGTTTAATCCCTGGTTCTGAAAAAAAAAAAAAAAAAGTAAAAAATATAAGCTAGTGAAAAAAAAGCTCTAGAAATGATATAAAATTTCATTAAACAAAGTAATGGAAATTTGACAGTGGTTGCTGTGTTGCATGATGTTTTCATTCAAATTAGTTGTTTAGGCTCCCAGATATAAGCTTGAAAAATTGGTCAAAAAATAAAACAGCAACAATAACAACAAAAAAGTGATGAAAAATTAAAAATTAAAAAAAGAAAAAAGTTCTAAGCATTAGTTGCTCTTTTCAAAAGACCAGCAGAAATTGGCAGTGCAATTATCCAAACTATCCTGCATATGTACATAAATCTATCTTTTTTCCTTTCTTTCTTTTGTCCTTTTTCTCCTCCCAGTTTTTCCTTCCCACTGAACAAATCTTTCCCTTTCACAGTATCTATTGTATTTCTCAGATTTTGTTTACTCTTTCAGGTTCTCACCTCAGTGAGACTACAATGTTTGTGTCTGTGGGTCTGATTTATTTCACTTAACCAATACAGTCTCTAGTTACATCTCTTTATCTACAGAAGCCTCAAATTTATCTTTGTATAGCTGAGTAATACTCCATTTTATAAAAAAAAGTCGTATCTGTTTTTGTCCATTTTTCATTTGATAGACATTTAGTTTGTTTCCAGTATTTAGCTATGACAGATTACACTGCTGCAGACATGGGTACACATACACCTGTATAGTATGATATTTTCAGTTCATTTGGAAAAATATCTAGAAGAATAGCTGACCTGCATGGGACCTTTCTGCAAACTTTATTCTAAGTAAATTCTCAGGCAGTTGGCTTTAGCAGCTAAAAGGAAGTTATGAAAATAACTCCACTGTATTCAGGTTAACCAAGCAAAGACACAGAAACACAAATAAATTTAAATTTCCAATAAGCAGTAGTTTTTAGTATACCTATTTTTGATGCAAGATTTACAAGATTCCTACAGACAAAAAATTTCATTGTTCATCTGAAATTCAAATCAAACTGTAGGTATCCTACAGTTTATCCAATAAACTAGTCCTTCAACGATTTCCCCAATGAAATTTTTCTCTGTATGATCTTTTTTAGCTCTTTCATCCTCATTGTTTGAAATATTCGTTCTTTCTTTAAAGGCTAACCTTTTCATTTGTATTCTTGTTTCCATTTAGCCCTACTTTTATTCACATTTCCTCCATTTTATTCTAATTTCTTTGTTCTCCAACTTGACATCTGAGTCTTGTTTTCTCTGTTTGCACTTTTTTCTTTGTAAATTACAGAATCTTTAACATAAATTTCTCTTAAATTTGCTCCTTAAGCTACTTTCTTTACTTAACATTTAATTTTTTCTTTTCTTCTTCTTCTTCTTCTTCTTCTTCTTCTTCTTCTTCTTCTTCTTCTTCTTCTTCTTCTTCTTCTTCTTCTTCTTCTTCTTCTTCTTCTTCTTTTTCTTCTTCTTCTTCTTCTCCTTCTCCTTTTTTTTTTTTTGTTTTTTTTTGTGGAACCAGGGATTGAACTCAGGCCCTTGTACTTGCCAGGGAAGCACTTATTCTACTGAGCTATCTTCCAGGCCCCTCTTCTTTTAAAGAACAGAAAAACAAACAATGATGCCTTTGCTTGTTTAGGTAATGATGTCACCACAGTAATAAAAGGATTGCCAGGGTGAGGGAAGGGGGAGCAATAACTTATCTGGAGGCTTGTTGCCAAACAGTGACCATCTCAAACTCATATGGTAGCCAAAACAGTAGGGGAATTGGAGAGCAAAGCAGTTATTCAAACAAATCAAAACTATTTCAGGTACTCCTTAATATTTGTGTTTACAGATCCTTTAATTTTTCTACTTAAAATTTATTTATTTATTTGTTACAGATTCTCAATACACAGCTCAGACATATGTAGCTATCCTCCTGTCTCAGCCTGCCCAGTACAAGGATGACAGGCTTGTGCAACCATGCCCAGTTTGGGGCAGCACGGTGCATCAGGGGCCAGTGCAGAATGTGATACTGGGGATCAAACCCCAGTCCTTGCACTTGCCAGGAAGGCTCTTAGATTGCTGCGCTATCTCCCCAACCCCCTTTAATCCCTAAAGTAACCATATGTAAAGTTAGCTCTGATTCTCATATAAATGAAATAAACTTTAGTATGGTTAAAAACAGAATATTTGCTCATGATCACTCAAATCCTGAGTGACAGAGCACGTACTGGAATGTAAAAATTATTCCCTAATTCGATGGTTGGATCTGTGGGCAACCATTACTTAAGGCACTTAAGTAAAAAAGTACCTATCCAGTTTCTTCTACCAGTTTCAGCTTCCATTTGAACTTTCTTGTCTGTTTGCTTTTAAGGTTTTTTTTTTTGTTCTTGGTCTCACTGCACAGTTCAGACTTATAGTCCAAGTCGCGCCGGCTCCGCCTTCGGGTGCGCTGAGCCGGCGACGCAATCTGGCAGTGGTGGCGTGAGCCTGTAATCCCAGCGCATGGGAGGCAAAAAGCAGGAAGATCACTATGAATGTGGGCTGCATACATAGTGAGACCCTGCACCAAAAAAATAGAAAAAAAAGCAGACTTATAGTGATCCTCCTGCCTCCCTAGTGCTGGGATTATATGCATGTGCTACCATGTGTAGACTTCATCGCCAGCTCAGTGCGCCTAGGGCTGGGGCTGGTGCAGCATGCAGTGCCAGGGATCAAACCCTGTCCCCTGAGCTTACCTAAGCAAGCACTTAGTCCCCTGAGCTAAATCACTGGTCCTACTTTTCTGCTTTTAGTACAATTAATTAGTACAATTAATATTTACTCTAGTTATTAATTGGTAAAAACACAAATGTTTAATTTTAATGGCAATTATGCTTATGGAAAGGCATTTTAAATCATTGAAAATTAAAATTTCCATGTGGGTCATTTTCTGGTTGATATTTTTAATTGCTTGATACTAAAGTAATAAGTTAAAAAAATAATTTGGCCTACTGCAAACATTTCTGAGTCTCTTTCAACTAATCAGGCTTTGGATAACCCAGAAATGTGCCTCAGGCATTAATATGACCAAAATGTATGTTGAAAATGTCAACCTGAGCAGACTTCTAAGTGGCAGAATACTGTGGTTTATACATTTCAAGTATTTTCATCTTCAATTTTAGTTTACTTGTTTTTACTAGCTTGCTTTTACTATCCATGGCAACAAATATTTATTTAGCACGAGGAGCATAGCTCGTTTAGTGTCTACAATTGATAAAATGGTAGCAAAGTTCCTGACTTTGTGGAAGGACTTAGAGAGATGAAGTCCACACATAGAATACAGGATGAGGAAAAAGAGTACTGCTGTTCTGTAGGATGATCAAGAGAGGGGCTAGAGAGGAAGGTACCTGAGAGATGGAAGGTACCTTAGAGGTAGGAGGTACCTTAGAGGTGAAAGGTACGTGAGAGGTTACTGGCTCCTGGACTAGCAAGGGACAGATGCAGTGCAGTAGTGGATAAACAGCAATTTGGAAAGAAAAAGTCAAATAATGGAACATCAGCAGAATCAGGAAAAGACGTTCAGGCAAATGATCATCAACCAAATTCAAATGCATTTCCCTCATGCTCTTCAATCTCAAAGGCTTTTCCCAAATTTTCATTTTGCAATTGAATTGAATTTCTCCTCTATAATTCTCCTTCTATTGCACTTTTCTTTTGTTCCTGTTCTTCATGATTGCTTTCCGATTAGTTTGACTTTAAGAGACAACTGTTCAATACTGACAAGAACAGGGGCTTGGAGGAGATGGTTCAATGGAATAAGAGCTTCCCAGGCAAGCACAAGGGCCTGAGCTCAATCCCCAGTTCTGCAAAATAAATAAATAAATAAATAAAAATAAATAAAAAAATATATAAACATACACATATATATTGACAAGAACAAACTTCCTGTTTTATGATACATAAAACAAAATTTCATAACAAAATGTAAGAGAATAGCAACAGTATATTATGTATCATTATCTTCAAAGTAGTTACTCAGAGTACAAGATAGAGGTGTAAAAGTTTCTTACAAAGAAGCAGCAGAAGTGATATTATCTTAGTTCACTGAAAAGAAAATTGTATGTTATTGACAATAACAAGTATTGAGTCTAAATTATCGCATTTTAAAATGAACAGCAGATTGATATTTTGTACTTATTTATAACAAGCTCTTATAAAACTATTGGGGAAAAACTAATATCTTTTTTATTTACATTCAAGGACTTTTAAAAGAAGGTTCAGAAAAGAAAATATATATATGGTATGTAAAGCTCTGACTACATGTAGTTCTGATTATAAATGCATAATGTGTGGTCCAGATTTGGCAGAACCTAGTGTTTTTAGAAACAAGTGTGCAGGTTTCCTTGTTTTTAGTTGGTTTATGGTCTCTTTTTTTCATTTAAGGAAATACTTGTCAAAGGTCTTTCATGTGCATGGCCTAATTGTTCCTATGGCAGATGAAATGCTAGCAATCTTAGTGTCTGATTCTTTTTGATGCCATTATAATTCATAGCTAGGATTAGGAAGAACCTTCCACTCATGCCTATATTAGGTTGTATTCTGTACCTGAGAGTGTAAAGCTGAGGACAGCATTTGATGTTATTTTTCTCTCTCTCTTTTCTTCCCATCAAGCATTCCTTTGGATGTAGACTTGCCTAAATTTTCTTTGCTATTCTCCCAACCAGGATCATTAATTTTATGACTTGAAGATGGGTGATTTTTTTTTTTTTTTTGTAGCTGTAGTGAAGGAATACACATTGGGCTCATAAGCAGCCAATATTTTTAGGGTTTTGTGTGTGTGTATGTGTTCAGGGTCTCACTATGCAGCTTGGACTCCTAGTGGTTCTCCTGTTTTTAGCCTCCCTAGTGTTGGGATTACAGCCGTGCACCACCACACATGGACTCCGCTGATGGTTCAGCATGCCCAGGGTTGGGACCAGCGTGACATGCTGTACCATGGATCAAACCCTGGCATCTGTGCTTGCTTAAGCAAGTGTTGAGTCTGCTGATCTATCTCACTGGCCCTGAACCAGCTAATATTTTATCCTAGGTATCTTTGAGTATAAGAGAAGGGATTCCTGGTAATTCCTATTTGTCCTGTGGTTATATGAAAAGTAGTTTGCATACTACAGGGTACTGTGAGGACTGTGGTATTATAATAGCATTTCCTCCCGTGTAAGGATGGGGTTTTGATAGGCCCCAGCCCAACTGCAGACTATCAGATTATCATGGCCCTGATTCAACATGGCTGAGTCCCCAGAACTGCAGTTTATCTTCCCAACGACCACTTCCTCCTGCTTCCTCACTCCAGCCATGGCTACAGCTTCCTTTTGCCTTTCCCACCCACACAAGGAAGCCTCCAGTCATCTCGGTGTGTGTAACTGAACCTGTCCATCAGGCTCCACCACTAGCAAAAGCCCATAAAGACTCAACTTCCCTGTCTCGGGTCAGGGGATCTGCTCATCTCCTTGCCCTTGATCCTCTGTGTGTCTTCAGAGTTAATAAAGGCTTCCCCTCCCTACTCTCTACTTTATTTCTGCTTCTCTGCTGCACCATTAATAAAACATAACAGTTTTTCCTTGGAGAGTATTTCTAGGCCTATACAACTTCATCCCTTCCTTTCCTCCCTCCCTCCTTTCCTCTCTCCCTCCCTCTTTCCCTTCCTTCCTTCCTCCCTCCCTTCCTTCTTTCCTTCCTTCCTTCCTTCCTTCCTTCCTTCCTTCCTTCCTTCCTTCCTTCCTTCCTTCCTTCCTTCCTTCCTTCCTTCCTTCTTATGCACCTGTTGGTCAGTTAATAATCATTTGCAATGTTTTCCTCCTTTGATTATTATATGTATTGTTATAAATACTTATGTATAAGTTGTCACATACAAATTCATTTGCATTTCTTTTAATTATATTCCTAGAAGTGAAATTATTGGATCAAGTGATAGGTCTTTGTTTAACATTTAGGAAACAGCTAAATGCTTTCCAAAGTGGCTGTTGTTGGCAGGGTGTGTGAGACTCTGAGTTACTTTTCTTCTTGTTTTTATCACTTGATATTATTTTTCTTTTTTATTAAACTTTCCTATTGAGATGGAAAATGGAATCTCATTAGGCATATATTTGCATATCCCTGATGGCTAGTGATGTCAGATCTTTTCATGTGATTATTGATCATTTGTACAGGCTGTTTATAGTGATGTCTGTTTAGATCTTTTGCCCATTTGAAAAGTTATTAGGGCTGGCCAGATAGCTCAGTGGATTAAAGCACCTGCTTGGGCAGACACAGGGACTGGGGTTTGATCCCTGGCGTGCTGTGTAGCGAGACTCTGTAGAACCCTGTATTAAATACATTAAAAAAGTTATAAATATTTTATTATAGAGTTAAAACTGTTCTTTATGTATTCTGGATGCAAATCCCATGTGAGCTAGATGATTCTAATGTATGCTTTGCCCCTCTGAGTATGTTTTTTTTCCCCTCTTTTTTAGGGTGTTCTTTGAAGCACAAATGCTTCTAATGTTGATGACATTCAGTTTAGTTTATTTTTCTTATTTTAATTTTTGCTATCATATTTGAGAAACCATTTCAAGATCCAACATTATAAATAATGACCCTCATATTTTTACAAAAAGTTGTATAGTTTCATCTTCTATATCTGGGCCATTGACCCTTGAGAAGTTTTATTTATATATGGTGTGGAGTAGGGCTTTACTTTTATAATTTTTTAGTTGCTTTGGAATATATGTGACAGATATCTTTAGCCAATTTTGGTTTAAGATGAAGGATGGAAAATATTTTTCAGAAATTTTCTTCAGATATCAGATTTGAGTGATCTGAAAGATCTTGTTCCTTCAATATTTAGGGAAGATATTTTCTGGGATGACCATCTATTTGGACCACTGTAACAAAATGCCTTAGACTCGGTAATATATCCCCAAATAAACTTATTCCTTTTGGATGTAGAGGCAGAGATCTCCATGATTAAAATACTGTCACAGAGCTGGGGATGTGGCTCAGTGGCACAGCACATGTCTTGCAACTGTGAGGCCCTGAGTTTGATTCATGGTGACATTCCTTCCAGAAAGATGCAGATTTTAGTTATTAAAGATTCTAGGGCTACAGAAGCCATGACCCATCGAAATTCCCTGAGTAGGCTGGCTTTGAAGTAGGATTCAACTGGTTTTAACTAAGGTTTTTCTTTTGGTAGAAGAGGATCTAAGGTAATTTCTTCTAGAGTGTTTTAAACAATGAATTCAGCATCACCTTCTAGGTCAAGTGATTCCGAATCCAGCGGGATTCCTTTATGTGAGACAGGGAGTAATTAATACATGCAGCCCTCATTTCTTAGGAATTCATGAGGTTGAAGTAAGATGTAGCTTTGAGTCCTCTTTGCCTTTGAAAGAGGAGCCCTCACTCTATGCTCACCACAAAAACCTGGATTATCTAATAATCTCTCTAGACACAGAACCAGTAATGGTAGAAAGAGGTAATTAGAGAAACTGGTTCATACACCAGTGGCTGCTGAAATCTTCTGACCTCCTGTCAGGAGGTTTGAGGCTAAGTAAATAATGCTAGTGGGTGCAACTTCGTTCCAAGGGTAGAGAACTGGCTGCTGGCAGTGGAGGTGATCAATTGTTTAGGTTGTGGTTCAAATCCACATGCCTAAAGATAGGAATTCTAATGGCTGACATCTGAGAAGAAGAGTGTGGATATTCTGGTTCAAGAGAGCACATTTTTTCTTCCTTTGCCTTTTTGTTCTATTTAGTTAACCAGTTGACAGAGTCACTAAGGGTTTACTTAGTCTATCATGTGCCAGTAATAGGTTGAATCATATGCTAATGTCTTTCCTAAGTGTATCCTACTTCAGAAACACCCTCACATAAATCTTCAGATATATACTGTGCTAAACCATTTGGGCACCCTTAATCCAGTAAGGTGACACATAACGTTAACCATCATAAATATAAGTACTAAAATGTGACTATGGATTATGAATCTAATCAAAAGGATATTTGGAATTTTTCAGACGAGTTTATCATATTTAATTGGTTTTCATATTAATGTATTGAATAAAAAGTGATGAATAGTAAGAAAAGGAGAAATGTGTTAGTGAAGGACTTACCATGCTTCTGGTCATAAAATATGACATAAAAGCTTTGGGAAGAAGCTGCCTGCATTTGAAGAGTATCTTCTTGTTCTAGGCTTGTTGACATGTCTTTCTACCTTAGCAGATTATCTACCTCTAAAAGTTTATTCATTAGCCTTCAGTGTGATCGCTATTATAAGTTGATTCATGAGATGAGAGCTTGTTTTATTTGTATTGGACTCAATTTCTCAAAGTTTCATAGCAAGCAGTAAAAGTAACTAAAAGCATTTAAACTATATGTCAAGCTAAGTTCTAATGTAGGCACATGGTAATGTGTTTTCTAATGGCTCAATTGCTACATTAAAAATCATGTAACTATTTAAAGACAACAATATACAATATATAAATAAACCATTGTTACCCTCATATTATCTTGTTTTGATTTTTTTTCCTCTTTAAAATAAAAATAATGTTAACAATTATTAGGATTTTCTTGGAAAGAAAACTTACATTCAGATGTAGAGAACTGAGTATGTTCTGTTAACTTATAATTATACTAATATATATGTTTGGCTTCCTCTCTCCCCAAAGCAGGTGACATTTATAGGTTGTTAGGTAGAAGAGAATGAAAATTATAACTTTATAGTGCAATTATAACCTAGTTTTGTCTAGTTAATTAGGGTTTTTAAGGTACATTTTCTCTGGAGTATAATGAATTTTGCAAAAAAGAAGCACTTCCCAATAATTTAATCATAAACAGTTGTGTAGAAGAAAAGCATGTCTAACGGAAATTGATAGGAGTTTAATACAGAGTCAGGTAAATTCAAGGGGTGGGAGAAATTCTCCAACACAATTATTCTAATTTACTCTGGGGATCACTTGTGGTAAATCAGAGGGATCTGGGGTCTCTGAACTTGGATCCAACATAAAAGCCACAATTTAACTTAAACCATTATGCTAAGTTCAATTGGGTTGAGAAAAGTAATTGTTGGCGAAAACTATTTGTGCATATGCGCTCTTGAGGATTCTGTTACCAAGGCTGAAGTTAAGCACAGTGGTGGTCAGACTTCTTAGTTCTTTTTTGTGCTTTTGTGGTGCTTGCTCTTTTATTTGTAATTTTTTTCCCTAAGTTTTTTGGTCTTCAAATTCTGAAAGGAAGAACATAATATTTAAAAAGGGATTTTTTTCCTTGCGTTTCAACACTTACAGTCTAATTTAAAATGCCCTGGTTTCTTCCTTTGTTTTTCTTTAAAGGTCTTGATAGGAGTCAGATGTCAAATCCTCAAACCTTAAGCGCTCCCAATCATTTTGTTATCTCTGCTTTAAATCTGTACTGGTACCAGACTTTTATTTATTTATTTATTTATTTATTGCAGAACCAGGGATTGAACTCAGGCCCTTGCACTTGCCAGGGAAGTACTTATTCCACTGAGCCATCTCCCCAGCCCAAATATTGTTTAATGGAGTTAACTAGATTTTATAGAATTTACTAGTTAATTCAATGTATTACCTAAAGTTTTGACTAATTGTTAGGTTATTTTTAATAATCATGGTTTCAGAAATGATCAACAATATTTTATGAAACTAATTATTTGTTATAACCACCTCCTCTGGATAATTTTTCCAGAGGAAAAATTCTTTTGGCTAGCTGATTTTCTCCTTTTAATACAGATAAGGAACCAATGAAACAAATGTAAGTGTGACATTCCAGAGTACATGAATGTACCAACATTGTAATGTTTTCTTATGATTTTGCTTTTTGAGACAGAGTCTTGCTATGTGGTTCAGGTTGGCCTTGAACTCAGTATGCAGCCCAGACTATCCTTGAACTCCCAGCAATCCTCCTGCCTCAGCCTGCTATGCTGTGATTACAGATATATGCCACCACACCCAGCAATTTCTTTACATTTTTAGCCTGTTTTCTGTGAATTTGTGAAATCACTCAACTATATGTTGAAACCTTGCATGGAAAGGTGACCATATTCTTAATGAGTATGTAAAAGAAACCTTCATTTCATTAAGAATGTGTTCAGCTACTAGAGGGATAGGGGATTCAGTCAGTGGAGAAGGGACTACAAGTAAGTGTACTTTGGAAACAAAAGGGGTAAAGAGGTCTCAAAATAATTACAAGTTCTCTTTGTAAGAGCCTTTGTCCTCAGGATATGTCAGATGAAAGGGAATGAATAAATATTCAGAATGGTTTCATCTGTATTTTTGTTGCTAATTTTGTTACATTAAACAGGAAAAAAACCCATTAAATCCATGTGACGCTCTCATTGAGGCAGGAAAGTTCAGTGTGTACATTGCAGAAATCTGCTCATGAGCATATTTCCTCTGAGTCAAAGTCACACTATAAATAAAAGATTCAATTATAGCCACAATTCCTATTTTGTGGGTAACTAAACATTTGGAATATGTTAAATAAAAGAATAGCACTTAGCCAAATACAAATTTGTGAGTATGAGAATGTAGCCAGCAAGCTGGGGTTTTATGGTAAGGTGGGGAAACATCTTATAGTTAATTATTCCCACAAACACATACCAAGACAGATACAGTCGACATGAAAATTTTTTCAAAAGTCACAGCAAAATATTATCAGTGATACATCACAGGACACAGGAGCGCTTTCTCAACCACAAAATTGAGATTGGGCTCCAGTCTGTAAAACTACTAAGACTTGATTGTTAGGAGGCCTCAGTCATTAGAGACTTTCAGGAGTCCTGCCGCATGCAGAGCCTGAATCAAAGCATTACCCCCAATCTCTGAATACTTCCTACAGGGGAGAGAATGGCGGGTCTGTGAGACAAAAGTCACTGGAGGAGCTAGTCTAGGCTGTGAGCTAGCAAAATGGTAATTACATACAGGCACACAAGTACACTGCAGGGGTGAGGGGTGGCCTGGGAAGAAGGGAGGGGCACGACTGTTTCAGGGAGGTAGGCCAGTCTGCTCTGTGCTCTGGGCCTCAGTAAGGCTTTCTAAAAATAATTTTATTGAAAAACGAACAGCAATGAGACAGTTTAAAAACTGATTAACGGGACAGTTTCAATAATTAATATATTGCATATTGTTGTCTTCTTAGTGGTTATTCATTGTTCAAGGTTCAGACATGATATCCTGTTCACAAACACTATTAGAACAGACCTTTCTTTTCACTGAATTAAGAGAATGTAATAGCTGTATATCTTTCCTATTTTGAAGATGCAGATACAAAATGGTTGTTCATTTGTATCCCCTTTTTTGGTTAGTTTTGTCATTGTCCTTTAAATATTATAGGTGCATGAATTCAGCAAAATATTCCAATATAGTCCAGTAGTCCATAATAGTAGGGGGTTTCCATAAGACTGGCAATTCAGAAGTTGTTGACTTGAGCCTTTTACAGCTAGCATACTGGGTTTTTTGTTTTGTTTTGCTTTTGGTGCCAAAATCTGAACCCAGGACTTCCAGCTTGCTAGGCAAGTATTATACTGCTGTGCCAAATCCCCAGCCCCACAGTAAGGCTTTTGGAAAGGTGTTGAAAAAAATTAAGAAAAAGTGGGGGGAGGAGAGGTAAATGCTTTTTATTGGTATTCAAGAAATCCAAACTTTAATTAGAAATACTTTTTATATTTTTATTAGTATTTTTATGATAAATGATAATAAAATTTGTCTTGGGGAATTGATACATACACTGTATTTTGATTATTTCTCTTATCCCAAACTGCCCTCCCATCTCCTTTCCGAAGGTCTCTTTCCTATTTCCACAAATCCACCATCTCTGTTTCCTATCATCTCTCTTTAGTTTTGGTTTTTCAGTTATATGCATTTTGGATCACTCATAAAAAACAGTATTGTATTTGATCTTCTGTTTCTGATTTAGTATGATCACAATATCAATGTTCCAAATTTATCCTTCTTTCTTAGAAAAAGAAATACAAATGTCCAGTAAGAACATAAAAATGCTCAATACTTTTGGCTGTTACAGTAATGCAAATCAAAATTACACTGAAATTCCAGCTTACTCCAGTCAGAATGGCTACTTGAGAAAGGTTGCTGAGAAGGTTGTCAGGAAAAAGGAACCCCAGTGTGTTATTGGTGGGAATGTAGGCTAGCACAACCACTCTGGAAATCAGTATGGAGAGTCCTCAGAAAATGGAACCTAGAAATTCTGTTTGATCCAGATCTGACTTCCTGGCTATGTTCCCTAAAGAATTAAAGTCATTCATCATATTATAGT
Source organism: Ctenomys sociabilis (assembly GCA_004027165.1). Lineage (NCBI taxonomy): Eukaryota > Metazoa > Chordata > Mammalia > Rodentia > Ctenomyidae > Ctenomys > Ctenomys sociabilis. The sequence goes on along the minus strand of PVKA01001081.1, from coordinate 48,295 downwards.
GATGCACGGATACCTACGTCTGTAGCAACACAACTCATAATAGCTAAAGCACTGAAGGGGCCCATGCATTCATCAACAGATGAACTGATGAGAAAAATGTGAGGTCCATACACAATGAAGTACTAACAAAGGACTCAACAAAAATACCCAGAAGAGACTTTTAAGCTTCTATGTAGGGTTTTTTCCTACCCCATAGCAGTTCAGTTATGATTGGATCCGTTTGGTCAGTCTATATAGAAATCATGAGTTCTTATCCTCGGAAAATATCAGAAACTTCCTGTTCATTTTTACTAATTTCCACAACTTATGCTTTCCTTTGTAGTTATGGCTGCTTCTCAGAAATTTCTGCTACTTACTCTTTTAGGTACTTATACTAGCAGCACAATACAAGGTTTATATATGCATCTCTGATTTATTTCACTTATGAATATGGTCTTCAGTTGAATTTACTTACTGATAAAAGCCTCAAGCTAATTTTTAATAGCTGCGTAATGCTCCACTGTATAAGACACCAGATCTTTTTTTATCTGTTCATCAGTTAATGGGCATTTGGGGTGTTTCCAAGATTTAGCTGTTACAGATTATGCGACTATAAACATGGGTGCACATATGTAAATGTGGGTGCACACTGTGTTATGATGTTTTTAATTCTTCCGGGAAAATTCCCAGGATGTAAACAGCTGTGTTCAAGAGGACCTCTCTAATAGTTTTTTAGGAACCGATTTTCATAGGAACGACTAGGATGAGGGAAAGAAGAAGCAAAAGAAAGAAAGAAGGTGAAAAGATGTGTATGTTCCAGGATAGCTAGGACAATGGCACCGCTAACTTTTGCTGGTCTATTGAAAGGAATGGTTAGTGTTTAATTTTTTTCGTAATTTTTCACTAATTTTGCATGCTTATATCTGGGAATCCAAACAACTTATTTAAAGGCAACAATATGCAGTGTAGCAACTATTATTGAATTATCTTGTTTAGTGAAATTTTGCATTGTTTCTAATGTTTTATTATTATTATTATTATTATTTATTCTCTTTAAACAATAAGAAAGACAAAAAAATTCTTCTATTATTTCTCTTTCTCCTTTTTGGGAAAGTAGACTTTTTATTTTTAGACCTGTAAATGTTCTACTGACATAGAACAAGAATTTTATTCAATTTTTAGTTTTCTCAAGATAGGGTAAAATTTCTTTTGTCTTTCTTTGTGTTTCTCTTTAAAATTCCTTTAGTATTTCATCATTATTTTCCCTCCCTTGTAAGTGAGAAGAGAAATAGAAAGGGATGAATAATTATGTAGGTGAAATTTTTTTTCTTGGCTTAGATAAAATATATTAAATACTACCTTTAAGTCTCATGTTTAGGATATGTTGAAATATGGAAATTAGAATATAAACTGAACAGTGATTTGTAGTATTAAAGGTGTGGCCTCAGGCTTTCGTTTTAGAAACTGCACACATTTAAAGAAAAAAAAAAAGCTCTTTGTGCTAAGCCACAAGTTTGTCATTTATAAATATTTTTTTTCTCACAGGATATTTGTGAGATTCGCACTGTTTAAAACTTACATTATAGAAAGTGAGTTGTTATCACTCAGTTACAAATAAAGGACCATGTCTAAACAATGCATTTATCATGTGGCTTAAAGCATGCATTAAGACAATATGCAAAACAAAATAATCCAAATAACAATTAGGTTAGATACATAGGCAGTTTTACTCTTAGCCTAATGAAAATTAAATCAGAAGGGAGACAATTTTTGTTCATAAGACTAGGGAAGGCTTAAAAGATTATCATCTGCGTATGTCAGGAAATTTCAGCTTCTTATTCATTGCTGTATGGTATATAAACTTCTAAGCATTTCTGAGGGGAAATATTAAAATAAGGAATTCAGCTCTCAAAAATATGAGTACACCATGATAGAGTAATAAATATCTGAGAATTTTCCCTTAGGAGAAATATTAAAGATAAAGTTTTACATATAAATATATTTACTTTATTGTTAGGAGTAGTTGAACAAATTAGGGACAACTTATGTAAAGAACAATAACTTAAATATGTTCTGTATCCCATGGATACTCTACTCCCTTTCTCAACATAAACTCCTTTGTCCTCATCTCTCATTTCTTCCTCTGATTGTAGATCTTGAGTCTCAGTCATTCTTCTGAAGATATTTCCATTATTTTCTGTCTTGGTTGCATTCTCAAAATAGCTGATACTTAAAGGAGGAAAGGTTCACTTTGGCTTTCAGATCCACTGGGCTCATTTCATGGCTGGCCAAGTTCAGGGTAGATACAGCATGGAGACAGTTGCCCATCCTGTGGCAGACAGAAAGCAGAGGATGAAGGGAGGGGTCGGAGGAGACGCCCTTCCAGGTCACGCCCTTGGTGATGCGCCTCCAACCAGCGCTCTCCTTCTAGGTGTACGTTCCGCTACTGAACTCATCATCCATGGAACAATCCACTGATGAGTATAGTGCCATGACTCCATCACCTTCCACTTGCATGATTAATTTTGGAGACATTCTAATTGTAAACCATAATATATTCCATTTTAATTTAATATCTCTTTGGATCTGCAATGATAAAAAGTTTTGCAGACCAAGTAACCAAATTGCAGCCTCAAATCCAGTTATTTATTGTGAAGTGCTAACATAGTAATTAAACCTCAATACTGAGGTTTTAGTTTAGAATAAAACAGCTACTTCATTAATGCCTTTTTTTTTTTTTTTTTTTGTAAAGAAAAACCCAGAACCACACAGGGCATAGTTTTGCCACCACTGCTACAGATGACCACCGATCACTTCAGTCCTTCTTCAGTCACCTTTTGTTTAATGGTTCTGAGGATTACACTGAGGGCCTTAGCCCTGTGCAGCCACAGCCCTTTTCTAGTTTTTGAGACACAGTCTCATGAAGTTATCCAGGCTGGGCTTGAACTTGTACATCCTGCTGCCTTGGTCACCCAAGGAGTATAGGTAGGAAGCATGAAGCCCAGGGAAGTCCTGAACTTTTTTCTTTTTCTTTTTTATTTTATTGAAGTACAAATATCAATCAGACAGTTTTAAGACAACTTAACAAGAAAGATTCGATAGATCAATATATTGCAAACAGTTTTCATACAGTTTTGGTATCGTACAAGGTGCATACATGATATTATACTTACAGACATTATTATAGCAGATGTCTCTTATCAGTAAATTAAGAGTGTAGCTGTTTACTTATCTTATTTTTTATACCTGAATTATATCAAAAATTCAATAATTATTTTCCTAGTGGATGACCATAGTACTAGAAGTCAACATAATATCCTGTCCAACCACCATTAGTGCAAATCTTGCCTCTCATGGGATTATGTAGAAGCACAGGGGTTATCTATCCCAACTGTACTGTCTATACACACACATCATGATTTTTTCTTTCTAAACACCTTCCTTTGTCTACACCTGTCAAAGGTGGGCACTCCATTGTCATTCAACTAATTTCGGTACTTGAACTCAACAACACAATCTAACACAGTCGAGCATTCCACAACAATAGTGAGTTATTCAAAGAAGTTGTCAACCATAGCCATTTACAGCTCAGCTTAATATTATGGCCTTGCGATGTATACTTCATTTTTATACTTTTCTGCTGGATGGTTAAGACCTAGATAGAGCAAGACTTATATATCAACACATGTACTTTATGTTTCTTATGTGGTCAGTGAAGTCCCCTCAGGGTTTATCTTGTAGTCCTGTACATTATTCTGTAGATCCTTTGTCTGTGTCATCCATTTGGATGAGTCACGGCCAATGCTTGACCAGTTTGCTCTCTGTGAGAGCTTGAGAGAACGTTTTCTCTCCATGTGCCTCTCCCCAGGCACATTAAAGAACTTCAATCTCTTTCCTCAGACAGAGGATTACTGTCTAGAATATATAAAGAACTAAGGTATAACAGAGCCCTCAAATTTAAAGACCCAATTCAGAAATGGGCATCCTAGATGAATACACACTTCTCAGAGGATGAAATTAAAGAAGCAAATAAATATATGAAAAAATGCTCCACATCACTAGCTATTCGTGAAGTGCAAATAAAAACAACACTGAGATACCATCTCACTCCAGAAAGAATGGCTATCGTAAGGAAATCAACCAACAACAGATGTTGGAGAGGTTGTGGAGAAAAGGGAACACTTCTCCACTGCTGATGGGAATGTAGACTGATACAACCATTGTGGAGGTCAGTATGGAGACTCCTCAAAAGAGTAGGACTAGAAATCCCATTCAAGCCGGCTATCCCCCTACTGGGAATTTTCCCAAAGGATCTGAAAACATTGTATCATAGTGATATATGTGTGCCTATGTTTATAGCAGTGCAATGTGTGATAGCAAAATCTTGGAAACAACCAAGATGTCCATCACCTGAGAAATGGTTGAAAAAGATGTGGTATTTCTATATAATGGAGTATTACTCAGCTATTAAGAATTATAAGTTTGAATCATTTATACTGAAGTGGATGCCACTTGAACATATACTCATAAGTGAAATAAACCAGACACACATGTGTAAATATTGTATAGTCTCCCTAGTATAACAAGTGAAAAGCAGAAATACAAAAGGAAATGTACAACAACTAAAATCAATTGAGTCAGATAAGGCAAAGTGAATACCATATGCTGCAGGATACTAATAAGCTTTTCTTCTGGATGGTTAACAACCTAAGTTCACAAATCAGAGTTGAAAAATAGAAGAGCCACAAGGCCAGCCAACATTTGGCTCTAGCCTTTCAAGGTCAGTGAAGACTCAGGACATAGGAGAACCTGTACTGCAACATCATGAAACTCAGTTGAGCTCCATATTTTCTGAACAAGGAGATTATGGAGTCCTGAACTTTTGAGTCTTGAGCTCTCCCTGATCTTTTCTCCCACTGAAATTCAGCACCAAGGTGTGCTGCTTAGCTGTTGTAGACAGTATTAGTTCAACTGAAGTCCCTTTCTTCATCACAAAATACTTTCCAAATAATTCCTAGGAAATTTAGAACTTGTCCAGATTCCTAACATAAATGGGTTCATTTTCCTGTAATATGCTAGTTTGAGAATGAGTTTATAGTTAGATCTAGTAGGTTGTCTTTTTTTATCCTTTTTCAAAAAACCCTTCTCCTACCTTAATACCTGCTTCAATTTCCTATTGCTGCCATGATAAATTACCTCAAGCGTGATGAGGTACAGAAATATACATTTATAATTTTTAGTTCTGCAGCTCAGATGTCCAAAGTCTATTATAGGAAACTAAAATCAAGGTGTTGTTAAAGCCATGTTCCTTTTTGAGGGTCTGTAGGTGAATCTATTTATTAGACTTTTCAAAATTCCAGAAATGCATTATCTTCTGCATTCAGTGACTCAGGGAATCTCTAGTTTCCTACAAAAAGCCTACCCATATAATTTGAGATAATTTCCTGATTTCAAGGTCCTTGATTTAATTATATCTGTAAAGTCCCTTTGCCATGTGAGATAAGCTATTCACAGGTTGTAGAAATTAGGTTGTGAAGATTTTTTTTTGTGAGGTCTATTGTTTTGCCTATTAATTAAAAGCTAATTAAAATTTATGGTATATTTTCATGTTTGAAAGCCTTTTACTTACTGTATTTCTATTTCTGCAATAAAATTTATTTTTAAAAATTAATATATTTAAATTAACATTTTAGAATTGATGTTAGTTTTTCTTCTGGGTTTAATTATAGAATTCTTCTTGGTAACCAGTTGATAAGGACATTATGTCATGTAATTTGACAGTTTCTGAATATAACATGTAAAATTTCTTTAATAATGAAACTTTCAATAAAATAGATAAGGATTATACAAATACATTTTATGGGAATGCACTGCTTATTAAGCAAATGATGGCTGGTTTATCTGCTTTTTTCTTTTTTTCTTGTAGAACCAGGAATTGAACTCGGGCCCTTGTACTTGCCAGGGAAGCGCTTATTCCACTGAACCATCTCTCCAGCTGATGGCAGGTTTAGTATTCCACCTAAACCTGCATTTTCACTGGTTTTTGTTTCAGTTTTCTTTCAGAGTTTTACTTTCACTGAGGAAGTTTGTATGAATAAGTATTTAGAAATTTAAGGAAAATCACATTAATTTTGCTCAATTACATGTTTTTGGAGTTAAGCATCAGAAATTAATAAAAACCTATAATTTGATATCTATAATTTAAAATGATTTGTTAGATCTTTTATTGAAAGCAGAGAACTGGCAGGAAACTGACTTGGCAAAAGCTTCAATTACCTGGCCACTGCCAAGAGCTGCATGACTGAGCCCAGAAACACTCATCAAATTTAAGAAACAATCATTTTACATACATATAAGCACAAAGAATTAATTTTCACTGTAGTAATATTAAGGTGATAAATAAAGATTTTCAAGCATAAAAATATTTATCAGTGATAAAATTCTGTGAGAGAAGTGAAATAGGAAATATATCTTAATGATGGAAAACAATGATATAACATATTAATCTGTTAAAGGGGGGATTATTTATATATTTAAAAAAATTAATGACACATTAAATTGCTATATAAATATATTTGTATGTTACATTTTAAAGCAACAGTTTCATCTTAAAATTTCAGTACTTCAAAGAAAAATTATACTCTTTCTATCTACATGAATTTTCCATGAAGAATTAGCTATTTTGTAAAATTTTCTCTTTACCAATAGCTACATGTTTTCCAACACCTTGTATGATTATTCTTAACTTTATCTTTAGCTCCTTGAAGTGTTGGTCTCCAATTATTTTGTATCATCAAGCTCCAAATCACTTCTTCTTACAGATTTTTCCCTACTTCTGAGCTTGCTCTTCTTCTCTCACTTTGTTCCTTTTACTCTCTGGCCTTTATATGACCTCAGTTTTGATGCATAGTTGTAGTTTTTGGGAAATCTTCAACCTTGATATTAGGGATAAAAATTACATGTATATGTATTTAAATGATATTTTCAGGTTGGGCTGTACTTCTCAGGTGATGTTCCTTAGGAAAAACTACACCTGCCCATAAAAATATAAAATAGGAGAAAAAAATCTAAATGTTGGCTATCTCATTGCATTAAATAGTTATAGTAAATATTTATGGACAAGTATTTGAAATAGAAGAGGGGCTAGACTGAAAAAAAATTCAAGTCCTGGTTGTATGCTGTCCACAAGAAAGCCATTGTTAATATAAAAAGGCAGACAAGTGACAAGAAAAGTGATGGGAAAGAATATTTCATACAAACATTAAGTATAATAAAATTTGAGTGGCTATTTTAAAATCAGGAAAGTAAAGAGTGCTACAGTAATAGAGGGAACCTAAATCAGTGCTTAGATAGTAAGCCCTAATTTTATGCACTTAAATTTGGAAATGATAAGGTCTAACATCTGTTTTCTATTTAAGGGGAGTAGTGGTAAGCAAATTAGATCTATAGTGTGCATAGAAATAATAAAGATAAGAAACTGATAAAAACAGTAAGACAGTAATTTCTTAAAAACAATCCATAAATTGATAAATGTCTGGTTGGACAGAACAAGATAAAAGACAAACTAAGGTATCAAGAACAACAACAAAAAAATGCATTCTGAATATATTACAAAATGAAACAGTGTTTTCTTTTCACACACACAAAAATAATATGAAGGGCCAGAGAGATGGCTCAGTAGAATAAGCACTTCCCTGGCAAGCTCAAGGGCCAATATATATTATATATTATATATATTATATTATATATCATATATGTATATTATTTATAAATTATAAATAGTAAAATTTTAATGACATTTATTTAAAAATTTATAAAAATTAAAAAATTTGAAAAGAATACTAGAATCAACTGAATATATGCTTACCTATTTCACATAATACAAATGATATCAAACACTTAGGCAGAAATTGTATACATCCTCTACAAACTTTTCAGAAAATGAAGAAGATCAAGCTTTTTAACTGATCCTGTCAAATCAATATTCCTACAATATAGAACAAAATCTATCTTAGTTAGGGACACTGGCCTGTAACTCTTTCTTGATTGGGTCTTTCTCTGGTTTTGGCCTGGGGTAATACTTACCTCAAGGAATGTTCAATTTCACTGAAGAGTTTGAATAGTGTTGGTGTTAAATCTCTAAATTTCTTCGTGAATTCAGCTGTGAATCCATCAGAACCTGGGTTTTCTTTGTTGGGAAGTTTTTAATTACATTTTCAACTTCATTGACTGATACTGGGTCATTCAGAATTTTTAAATCTTCTTGCTTCAGCTTTGGTAATTCATAAGTTTCTAGGAATCTGTCCATTTCTCCTGTGTTTTAAATTTTAGGAGAGCAAAGATTCCTAGGAAATTTTTGATGATCCTCTGAACTTCCACAAGATCTGATTTCACTCTTTTTGCTTGCTATTGCCTAAATTTGAGTTTTTGTTCTTGTTTCTATTGATGTGGCATTTTACCTTTATGGATTTGCATATGTTGAACCATCCCTGCATTTCTGAAATGACTCCCACTTGATCACGTTGTATGATCTTCTTGATGATTTGCTGCATTCTGTTTCTAGTATTTTCTTGAGGATTTTTGCATCTATAATCATTAGAGAGATTAGCCTGTAGATCACTTTTTTTAGTAGGATGTTTCTCTGGTTTTGGAATTAGAGCAATACGTGCCTCCATGAATGACTTTGGGAGAATTAAGTCCCTTTCAATTTCATTGAAGAGTTTTGCAAAAAGTTGGCATTAAATGTTCATTACATTTCTTGTATGATTCTTCTTTGAATCCTTTGGGAGCTGGGCTTTTCTTTGGTGGCAAGTTTTTTATTACATTTTTTATTTTGTTTCTCATTATTGGATTATTTAGCATTTGTATATCTTCTTGACTCAGTTTTGTCATTTCGTGTGTATTAAGAAACGGTCCATTTCCTCTGTTTTCCATCCTATGAGAGTAAAGATTTTGAATGTAGGTGTTGATGATCTGAATTTCTCTAGGGTCCATAGTGATTTCATCTTTTGCATTCTTTATTGCATGAATTTGGGTTTTTTCTTTTCCTTTTTGGACATGGTTGGCTAGGAGTCTATGCATTTTATTTATTCTTTCAAAGAACCAATTCTTTGTTTCATTTATTCTTTGTGTTGTTTTGTTCATCTCCAGTGCATTGATTTTTGCTCTGATCTTTATAATTTCCTGCCTTCTTTGGGGTTTGGGATTGACTTGCTCTTCATTTTCTAGGAATTTGAGGAATATGACCATTTACTTACGTGAGATTTGTTTTCCTAATCTGTGAATTTATCGCTATAACATCCAAAAACACTTTGACAAAAAACTGTAAATTAATCTTCCGTCAAATATAAGGCCCAGTCAAGCTAACATAAAATTAAGTATCGCAAGTAAAGTGACAAAAATTTCCTACAACAGAGACTTTGAAATATATTATGGAAACATCACATTTAAAAACAGTCAAAATTTTCTTTCCTATTGTATTTTTGCTTATTATTCTGCTAAAATGAAAATAGACTCAATACTAGAACATGTAATGAATGTGCAAATCACAGTCTTATGCCTGCAATAATTTGGGGACTTACTAAGGCCTGGAATGTTTTCATTGGCACTGATGCTCTCCTATGGTTCCTCTTTGAGTTACGAGTCATATTCCTTACAAGAGAAGTTGCCAGATTAACTGAATTAACATGCACTAACTTATTTCTGTGAAAGTCAAAAACTGACAGATTTTCAGACAAAATAGTTTCTAAGTTTTGATCATAAAGAATTTTGTTGAAGAAACTGCTACATGAGGTTATATCTTTTGAATTGCAAACATAAAGTAAAATGGATTAAATTTTTGTTTGTTTCTGCTAAAAAAAATTACTCTTGAAACAGCTTTTGTTGTACCTGCATTTTCAAATTAATTTTATTGAGATACAAATAGCAATGAGACTATTTCAAAACAAGACAGTAATTGCATATTGTTGTCTTTGTAGTGGTTAGTCACAGTACAAGATGCAGACATGATATCCTGTCCAAATACTACTAGTACAAATCTTTCTTCTCATTGAATTATGAGAGAGTAGCTGTATATCTATCCTATCTTGTATATACAGGTACAAAATGGTCCTTCGTTTATATTCCTTTTTTGTTTAATTTTGTCAGAAATGGGCATTCCATTGCCACTTAAATATTGTAGATGTTATGAGCTAAGCAACTGCACTAAAGATGGTAATTTGTAATAGTAAGTGTATGCTTGGAGTGCCTGCCATTCTGGTCTTCTGAATACGTGATGCTTGTCATGACATGCTGGTTGCTTCCATGCTATCTCCAAGGTAGGTTTTTTTTAAAGGAGGGGGTGGTGAATGAATGCAGGAGACAGGAAAAGGAGTGTTGAGGGACTGTCCTGCTACAATGCTGTATGTGGTTAGATTTGTAAGCTTATTTATAAACATATATAATTGTTTATTCCTACTTTTAAAATATATTTTAACTTTAATTTTTACAATGTATTTTCTAGGGACTTAAAGTTTAACATATCAATACTTGATGAAAAATACCTGTTCCATGTTAAACCTAAGATGTTTGATATTCAGATAGATAGTGAAATTAAGCTCAACAGACTAGGTAATAACAGTAAGCTTCTCTTCTGGTGGGTTAACAACCTAAGTTTGCAGACAAAAAATTAGAGAAAAAGAAGGGCTGCAAGAACAGCCAACATTTTGGCCCTAACCTGTCAAGATCAATTAAGACTCATGATGCAAGAGAACCTATACTATAACATCATGCTACTCAGTTGTGTCCCAAATTTTCTGATCAAGGAGATTATGGGTTCAAAGAGGAAAGTGATCAAGGATGTAGACTGTGCCTAAGGAGAGTCACATGGAGAGAAAACATTCTCTCAGACTTTCACCAAGAGCATGGTGACACAGACAAAGGATCTACAAACTGTGGTAGTGGGTTGTAGGATAGCTCCTGAGGGGATTTGACTGACCTTAATTATATAAAAAAGCAACAATTCTTATTGCATAGGTCTTGCTTTATCTTGGTCTCAACCATCCAGCAGAAAAGTATAAAAACGAAGTATAAAATGAAAAGCCACATTATTATTCTGAGCTGTAAAAGACTCAAGTCAACAACTTCTGACATTGCCAGGCATATGGAAAACCCAGTACTATTATGGACTATTGGACTATTTTGGAATATTTTGCTGAATTCACACACCTATAATATTTAAATGACAAAACTAAACAAAAAAGAGGATACAATTGAATGATCATTTTGTATATTAAAAATAGTTAAGATAGACATACAGCTACATTCTCTTGATTCAATGAATAGAGGGATCTGTTCTAATAGTGTTTATAAAGAGAATATCATGTCTGCATCTTATATAACATATAACCATTAAGACAACAATATGCAATATATTAATTATTGAAGCTGTCCTACTAACTTGATTTGAAACTGTCTCATTGCTATTGTTTATCAATAAAATTATGGGAAAATATTGTAGGTACCTAATGCAGAAAAATAATCCAATATAGCCCATTCCTGTATTTTTGTTTGATTATAAATATTTTTTAATTTCATCTGTTGTTTAGGAGTTTGTTATTTAACTTCCATATGCTGATGGTGTTAATCTTACATGCATATATCAGGTAACTGGAGTAACAGGTTGGAAAACAACACTATGTATTACAACAAATACTGTGAAATCATATTACTTTGTTAAGTGAAAGTCTATATCACTTGAAATTTTTCTGTTTTAATTTTAATTTGTACTTTCTCTAAAAATAAAAATGATTTGTAAAAAATTTGAGTTTAGAATTATTTCTTTCCTTGTTTGTGAAAAAGTTGGCTAAGGAGTTATCAATCTTATTTAGTTTTTCAAAGAATTAATTCTTTGCTTCATTAATTCTTTGTGTTATTTTCTTAGTTTCTATTGTGTTAATTTCTGCTCTGATCTTTATAATTTCCTGCCCTCATTGAGCTTTGTGCCTGACATGCTGTTTTTCTTGGAGCTTGAGGTGAAGCATAAATGTTTTTATTTGTGCTTGTTCTGTTTTCCTATCACAGAAATTCACTTCTACAAATTTGCCTCTGAGGATGGCATTCATTGTGTCTCACAGGTTGTAGTAAGTGGTGCATACATTTTCATTTAATTAAAATTGCTGTTTAATTTCTACTACAATTTCATCTGTGACCCATTGGTTGATCAAAAGGGTGTTATTTATTTTCCATATTTTTATGGTGATTTTGTGTTTTCTTTTGTCACCAGTTTCCAATTTCATTGCACTGTGATCAAATAATATGGGTGAAATATACTGCAAAGGTTTAAGTCCAGGTGTTCACAAGTTTGTTTCAGTTCTATTATTTCTTTGATGATTTTTTGTCTTGTTTATCTCTTTGTAACGAGGTGTTGAGGTCCCTCACTGTAAGTTTTCATTGCCTATTTGATTTTTCATATCTATTAATATTTGCCTTATATTGTTAAGTGCTTCCATATTTGCTGCTTGTATATTTAGAATTGTTATCTCTTTCTTTTGCAGCTTTCCCATAACAAGCATGTACTAATCTTCTTTATCTCCTTTGATTATTCTTGGTTGGAAGTTCAAATTGTGTGCATGAGCTACCCCTACTCTTTTTCTGGGTTCCTGTTGCATGGGTACTGTTTTCCATCCTTTGACTTCAATCTATTTGAGTTTAATGCTGGTCTCATATGCAGAATATTTTGTTTCTTGAGCCATGTACCAATTCATTTATTTTGATGGGTGAATAGAAGCCATTTGCCTAGATGGTTATAACTGATGTTTATTAGCTTATCTTTGTTATGTTACTTTTCCTTTATCCACTGTTGGTGAGAGTGTAGACTAGAAACACTAGAAACATGGAAATCAGTGTGGAAATTCCAATAAAACTAGTTTATATGTCCCATTCATTCTTGCTATTTCCCTTCTGGATGTTTTTCCAAAGAACAGAACATATCAAGCCACAGAGATACATGTACCCCCTTTAACAGCAATATTTGTCATAGATAATTCTTGGAAGCAACCAAAATGCCCTTCAACTGAAGAGTGGATAAAATGGTATGATATTTTTACCCAATGGAGTGCTACTCAGCTATAAAAAAGTTAAGCTTTTATATGTAAGTGGATGAAACTATAGACCATACTCATAAATGAAATAAATCAGGTCCCCATGTGAAAACAACATATTGTCTCAGTAGCGTAAGAAGATGAAAAACATAAGATACAAAAAGAACAATAGGTTTGTGTAAGGGGAAAAAATCTGATCAAAAGGAAGCAACAACATTATGGGGAAAAGAAGAAAAGTAAGAAGAGAGAAAATATATGTAAACAGAAGATAACTAAGATAATTTTACTATCAATTTCTATTTGTTCACTAAAAGGAATAGTTAGTGCTTATACTGTTTAGTCAGTTTTGTGTGCCAACATTTAGTAATCTTGGCAACAGCTTTAAAGATAACAATATGCAATATAACAACTATTATTAATTTTCCATCATTTTGTTTTAAAATTCTATATCACTTTTAGTGTATCTTTATTTTTTAAAAAAATTATGTAAAAATATAGTACCAGAAGTTAAATACAGTACAAAACAAAAAATACATAAGCATATCTCTCATGAACAGTAATATAAATGTTTAATAAAATATTAACAATAAATATGGCAACATATAAGAAACAGAGAAGCAGGTGAGGTTTTGCCCAGGAATACAAGATATGAGTACTATTGAAAAATCAAGATTCTATTTGAGTATGCTAACTATAAATCTATCTCTGTATTTCACTGATTCCAACTAAAAAGTCTAGAACACACACACAAACACACATGCACAGAGACACATAAACCTAGCTGTGTAGTAAACGACAGTAGACAGACTGGGGATAGATAGGGAATGATTAATAACAGTGTAGGACTAAAACTCTGGTACTTTTACTTTTCTGGACAATAAAGAAATTCTATATGCTCTATCCGTAAGTTTAGCAGTTTAAAGAGTCAACAAGCTGGCATGTGGACTTCAATCAAGTTTTTTTACAATTAACTCTGGTTTCAGAACAGCTACACTTACTGGTTTCTTTATCATGTATGGCTTTTTAAATGGCATAACATGAGGAGTTGAATAATTATCACAGAAATACATGGTCCATGTGCCTAAAATATTTACTTAAAGGAGGCTAGTTCACTCAACCCTCTTTTTTTTCAGTCTCAATTTTCAGGTGAAATACTTTGAAAGTATTTTTGTTTCCTCACTTTTTCATACCTTTTATCTATCCTGTCAGCACCTGTATTCAGTGCAGAATGTGTCCAGGACTCAACTGTACCCCTCTGTCCACATAGCCAGGCCTTCATTTGCTCTAACGTTTGCTACACATTTTCCATGTCTTGTGTTTGGCTTTATTTTTTCTCCCTACACTCCTCATCACACACGTTTGCATCCATACATGCACACACACACACACACACACACACACACACACACACACCCCGTATGGCGTGTTCACTTATGCAGCATCTCTGTAACCATCACCTGGCATCCTTTCTCTCCTACCGCACCTCATAGCCCTCTTATCTCTCTCCCATGCTGACACTGCCTTGGGCTCTCAGCAGCTCCTGAACACATGAGGCCCTCAACTGGCCAAGGGTTTTCAACACTCTGCTGTGTTTAAAGGTGACAAGGTTGGAGACATACTCTTCCAACACTCTCAAGAGCATCCTTCCCACTGCTTTTTCCTGACCTTTAAATGTGTCCATTTTAGTGCTCATCATCTTCTGAAAAACATTTGTTGATAGAAATGTAGAAAATCTCACCCAAGTAAATATTTTGTCTCTGATGAAAATTCTCTAGGTATATCAACAAAAACATAGCCTTTGGAGTAATTTACTTAAAAAACAAAATACAAAACAAAACAAACAAAATCTTTCCCTGGCAAGCACAAGGGCCTGAGTTCAATGCTCGGTTCCACCAAAACAAAGAAACACAAACACAAAAACAAAAACAAAGAAACACAAAATGAGGATTAAACCCCAGGCCTTCACACTGAACTGTGTCTATGACTACATTTTTGTTTTATTTTACTTTGGGATGACAGGGCTTTGCTGAATTGCTAAATTTCCCAAAGTAAGCTTAACTTCTTAATCTTCCAGTCTGAGCATCAGAGTACTGGAGTGACAGGCATGTACCACTGTGCTTCCCCTGGGTATGTAATTTTCTACATATTTCTGTATGTGGAGAAGATATGTTCACTGACATTTTGCTCCCATGAGAAACAATGCACAGGATTTTAAATGTTCCCTCAACTTTCTAAATTAATGTTTATTGTTTTAGCTATAGACAGGAATGATATTAAAATACAAATGAATTATCTGAAAAGACTGAAGTCTCTTTATAATAGTCCCTCTCTGATACCTTAAAAACACATGGACAAACTCGTGTGTGTGTGTGTGTGTGTGTGTGTGTTTGTGCATGTTCAGGGACTTTAAACAGCAGGCATGTGGCCTGAATTCATACTTATTCAAAGAGGATGGATTACAGGTTAGGCAAATAGTGTATGAAATTCTCTTTTTGCTTAACCTAGGCATCTAAACATTTAAGCTTTCAGAGATATACAATTTTAATAATTCAAGGCCATTCAACTCTAGCAATTACCACTTCACAGTAATCTAGATGATTACTTTTAACAAGTTCACCGGCTTTTAAATGTGTCATTATTATTATTATTATTTTTTGTATTATGAACTTTGGATATATTAGTCATGTCTGGAATTCGACATTTCCTATTTACATCAAGGCTCAAAGTAAATGAAAGCCTTAACACCAGGTGTATTGCTTTTATGTCTAAGTACATCTATGTAAAAATTCACCAACCACAGTTAAAGGAGGCGTTATTAGCTAATTATTCTGTGAACTTTAGATTAACTGACACTAGGAAAAGCTGGGAACATCTAAAAACCCAATTGTTTTGCTTCTCTGAAGATCCTGTGAACATTGTCTTTAGAGAAATTAAAAACTAGAACAAAATGTACATCTTGAATAGAGTGATAATTTGCAATAAAGTGAGTTCCCTTCAAAGCTATGCACTTTTGAGAAGAATTAAATGGAATTGTACAATTTTAGAAGTCCTCAACCACTTAATTGTTTAAAATTTATTTTACTGCTAGTAATAATTTAGATCTTGCACTCATTTGGTTCCGTAAGATCTAGAAGAAAAAATACATCACCAGTTCATGTTTTGTTCCGTACAAGTCACTATTGATTTACAATGGTACCAGCTGTAAAATTTGGTAGAACTCCAGTGTCCCAGAAGGTAGAATTTCCATAATTTATCTGGAGAACTTTCTCTTGGTCTACTTTTTCCAAACACTAACTTTACTTTGAAAGTTTTCGGAAGCCCGGTGTTGTGGCATACACCTGTTATCCCAGTGCTCAGGTGGCTGAGGAGGGAGGATCATAGTTTTTGAGGCTAGCCAGGATAAATTGTGAGACCTGGCTTAACAAACAAACAAACAAAAGAACAAAAAAGAAAGTTTTCTGGCCTTATCTGATAACCAGTTAATCTCTTCTGTGTTGTCCTATCCCTCCATGAAGTCCACTCTCTAACTCTCATGGTTGACTTGTCTACAAATTCAGCAAGCTTCTGCATGAAACTCCTTTGTCCTTCTGCCACAAGTCCCTCTTCCTCCATTGCCTTCTGTATCTGTGGCTGAAGGGAGGCACAAAATTTAGTCAATTGTGAGAAGTAATGAAAAAAAATAGGTTGGATTCCTTGTCCAATGTGGACTAGGAATTTAAGCAAGCTTTTGAAAACCTGTGGGAAACAGGGATAAGCAATTCGTTAACAGATTTGGAAGGGAAAAGTAACTTTCGTTGTCAGTTGGAACAGATGGCATCTTAAGCATGACGGATTTCCCACCACTCCATGCAGAATCAATATCCAGGAACATGAAGTAAATTAGCTGGCACTTGGGTGAGAAGCTTGCCTATTAGTTCGATTTAGGTATGGGTCAATTTGCATAGTTCTGCCATGATACTTTGTTTCAGTTCATTACTCTTGCCTCAATTCAACCATCCCAAAGATTGTGTGATGACTAGTTAGTTCATGGACATAAATTTGAAACTGGGAAGATTTAGAAAGAAAGACAAAGAAAATTAAAAGGCCAATACCGCACCTCCATGTTGGCTTGGCTTTCTGTCTTTCTGGGCATTCACATAAGGGAGTTTCATTGGCTGCACTTTTGCAAAGAGATGCAAAGTAGGTGGAGGTAGATGGAGAAGTAGAAGAGCCCTATTTTATCATAACCTTACTTTATCTCCTATTGTGTCCCAACTTGAACCCCTTTAATGTTTACTATTAATTGCATGTCAGTGACAAAGTCTGTCCTTAAAATTTACCTCTGACTGAGTCCAAAAGCCATATGGTTTTCTTTTGAACTACCATATGTTGTGGCTGGTCTTCCATAAGCAGTTAGCTCTTTCCTTCTATGAGCCCTCCTGCCTGAGCCCAAAATTAAAAGTTTTTCTACATAGGAGTCTTACATTATGCTCAATGAATAAATGAATTAATTGCATTTTAACGAGAAGCATAGTAACTTAGCCAAAATAGATGAATTTCTAATGGTAAATTATCTGGAATTTATTAACACATAAACCATGACACAATTCCCTCTTCACCAAGCATCTGTTATGTGCCAGTTTCACTATGCTGAATCCTGGGTAAGTAACAGGGAGAAAAACAAGGACATAATTTTTGTTTCATGGAGCACAGAGCTAAATGAAAGACACATCAAATGATTATTAATCACACACAGTCATGTAAAATTCGAACTGTTAAGAATAATATAAAATTGAGTTACAATGTGCTTATAAGTCATAGATGACATTTCCCAGGAATGAGAGATCTAAGATAGAAATTAGGGTACAGGATGGCTGCATAGGAGAATTTTAGAGCGTCACTAGTGTGGGAAAAGCAGGGAACAGGATTGGGGGTAGTGGATGTAGTTTTGGTGAACACTCACAGAAGTTCTGGGTTGACCCCTGTTTTAGTTACTTCTCTCTCATTTTTGGAACAAAATATCCAAAACCCAGAATTAAGGAAGGAAAGGTTTTTTTAGCTCCCAGTTAATGGAGGTTTCAGTTCATACTCAGCGGGCTCCAAGGCATAGTGGCAAGACACAGAGAGCAGCTGTTCATGGTGGCTGTAAACAGCAAAGAGTAGAACAAAGGGAAGGAGTGCAGCATCCCTAGATTAGTCCCCTTCTTACGTCGTAATGAGGATTTCCCACCCCAAGGCTGCAGTGTAGGACTCACACCCGAAATCCCAGCATTGGATCAAGAATCAATCACAAACTCCAGAAGCTGCCACATGGCTGCGTGAGTTTTTTGGGGACCAAGGGCAAAACGTTATGGTTTGTGTGTAGTTGTCCCCCTAAAGCCTCATGCCATTACTGGGGTGGCTTCTAGAGTTTGTGATTAATTCATGATTCAATGAGGATATTATTTATGGGTGTGAGTACTACAGCAGCCCTGGTGTGGGTAGTCTCCATATAATGTATGGAAGGGAAAGAGGCTTGCTCTCTGTGGATGTTGCAGCTCCTCCTTTAGCTCGTTGCTGTTTGCCACTGCCATGAACAGCTGATCTGTGCCATATACCACTCTGCCTTGGAGCAAGCTGAGAATGGACTGAAGCCTCCATCAACTGTGAGCTAAAATAAACCCTTCCTTCCATAATTCTGGATGTTGAGTACTTTGTCCCAATAATGACAGAAAAGTAACTAAGACAGAATTTGGTACCAGAGAAGTGAGGTAGTTGCTGTTGACTACCTGATCTTGTGGATTACAAGCCTTTGGGAATGGTTTACAGGAAAGGTTTGGAGATGTCACCTACTAGAGTAGAGCTTGAATGCCTTCAGCTGTTCTATATGGTACATTCTCGTCAGAGTTCAGAAGAAGAGAAGGCTGAAGGAAATCCTGTCCATAAAAATCAGGCTGGGGGGTTCTTCTGGGAAAAAGGGCTGCATTGGCTTTGGACTCTATATGATCTGTGGTTTGGCTTGGCATAAAGTTTGTCTGCATTTTACTCATGTCCTGATACTTTGCCTGAGACTGAGATTAAGTATGGCGGACTGGTTAATCTGGCAGAAGAAATTTCAAGGCAGTAGAATATTGAGGCAATTGCATGGCTATTGTTGGGGGCTTTTAGTCAGATTTTTGTTGAGAATTAAGAGAAAGTTTCCAGCAGGATGATTTAAAGTGTGAGTTTGGTGAGAAAGGAAGCACCGGCAAAGCCGTATTCTGTCAAGAGAGACCTGAGGTCTGCATTCCTGAGAAGAAACAACAAAATCAAAAAGATGGGCTTGAAGGCTTCACAGGAATGGCAGGTTTCTGTTCTTTGAAGCCTCACAACTGTAAAAATGAAAGACTTTGCTCTGAGGTGAAAGCTATAGAGTGCCATGTTCCACAACAGTGCCAGAATAGAGAATGTGTTCCTCGAAATCAGAGTAGGCACTTGATCTATGTGTAGGCACTTGACCTATATAGCCAAGGAAGAAGAAACCTGGCTACTGCTCCAGGATAAGAAAGCTTCCACCTAGATTTCAGGAGAATGCCTAGGAGGCCAGATACTGTATTCCTGAGAAGGCAATATGTAAAGTTATGAGTGAGAAGCCTAACATGAAGTGGAAACTTCAGAAGTTTGAAAATGTTAGGAATGTGGATCCTCTGACTAAAGCTGAAAATAAGGAACAAAACAGGTCTAAGAGGTCATAGGAGTTACCACTATAAGTGCTGCACGGGCAGAGCAATGTAAGGCTTTTGGTGTTCACAGCTCATTATAGATTGTTTCCATTGTTCCACATAGAACTACAAAAATTACTTAATTGTTGCCCTTCTGGATTTTGGACTTTCCTTGGTTGCAAAGCTTTGTATGCTTTTGTTTGTGCCTTTTGGAATAGTAATTTTTTTTTTTTTTTTTTTTTTTGTGTGTGTGTGTGTGTGTGTGGGACTGTTTAGCTTTTCCTTTGAACAGGGCTTACAGCTAAGAACTTGGGACTTGGACTTTTCAGTGATGATGAAACTGTCAGGGCTTTGGCAAATCTTAAAGATGGACTAAAATACCTTTTGCATAAAAAGTTTTTGTATGAGTTTTTAGGGGATCAGGGACAGAATGTTATAGCTTGTATTCAGTTGTCTCCTCAAACTTTATGTAGTTTTGGGGCTACTTCTAGAGTTTGTTATTAATTCTTAATCCAATGTGGAGATAATGGGTGAGTGCTATCCCTGCCTTGGAATGAGTAATCTGCATTGCAATGTAAGGAGGGGAGAGAGGCTTGCTAGAAGCTGCAACCACTGCCTTCCTCTTTGCTCTTTGCTATTTTCTGCTGCCATGTATGGTTGCTCTCTGCCATGTGCTACTCTGCCTTGGAGCCAGCTGAGTATGGATTTAAATATTCAATAACTGTGAACTAAATAAACCTTTGCCTCCTTAATTATGGGTCTTAGGTATTTGTCCCAGCAATGAGAGAAAATTGACTAAGACAACCCCATACTAACCTCAAACTGAGGTGATCCTGAGAAGTGGTCTCCAGATCAGCTGGAGTCCGATCAGTATGTTATACATCAGCTAATCATTAGATATGTGCTGTTTTAGGAAACACTTGCTTTTAGGACAGACCATATAGAATGAATACTATTTTTCCCTAAACATGGGTGTAAGGTAGTAAGTAAGAAAAGAGTGGAAGGTAGACCGACATGGGCCACAGTGAATATTTCGTTTTCAATAGAAAATTCAGGCAGAGTCCTGATGAGAAAAGGCTTCCTCCAGTTGGACTTGGAGAGGCTTCCAATGAAAGGCTTCACCAGAGGCACCAGCATATCCCAAAAACAATGTTTGCATACATCAATCAGTCCTTATTTCTTGGTTCTAGTGTAAATACCTACAGTATACATGCACCACAGATTTTGGCCTCTTCATTTAAAGATGTGGCTTACTAAGTTTTTGTCAAGAACTTTGTTTAGAGACACAACTCAGCAGAGTAAGAAGGTAAAGGTTAAAATGCAAGGGTGTCATGATTAGGGCCTGAGAAGGAAGATGAGCTTGGCAAAGGATAGTAGGAACAAACATCCTCATGCATGGAATCATTCTTTATAGTAACACCAATGAATGTGATCATTGATTGATCCAGACATAGAATGCTCTGTTTTTGTTATAAAAATTATAAATTTATTTAATTTGAACTAGGAACTAGCTGTGGCTTTTCCCCAGAGTTGAAAGTCCCAAGACACAAAAGCTACTGATAATATAAAGAGGCAAACACATACAAAGTGAAACCCTGAGGAGTCTGCTTATGAATTGTCTGGATATATATGTAATTGAAAGGTGGGAAAATGTAAATTTAAACTATGCCAGTAATGTTTTAAATAATAATTTGTGCCATTTCACTAAAGATAGTTTTGTTATTTCTACTTTCCACATGGGTAGTTAATTGTACCTTTATCAGAGCACACTTAAAGGGGAAGACACAATGGTGTTTTCACTCACTCATCAAGCAAGTAGTTTTCCAATTCATAGTGTGTGGCTTAACTCTGAGAAATAGCAGAACATAGAGTGATGAGGCAAAAAAGGAATCAGAGTGCAAAGAAAAATAGTGACGCAGAGTAATCAGTGGTAACTGTGGCACACAAGTTAATAGGAATGAATAAAACAAGGTGGAGACTATTATAGTACTAGTGAGGTAATAGTTGGATGAATCAGTTTAGATGCTGTGCTCACAAAAGGCCTTTCCAAGAGACTGACACCTATGCTAATAGTGTAATATTAAAGTGAGCCAGCTCAACAATGCAGGAAGCGCATGCCCAGTGGTGGGGGCAGCATACACAAAGATCCCACAGCTGGTAAGCTCCTGGTAGGTGCAAGGGCTGCAGAGGCTTAAGAAGTCTTCCGTGGCTTCAGAGAAAAGGAGTCAAATCACAAGAACGCACTGGAAGCCACTGCATTATGAATCCATTCCAAGGTTTAGCAAGAGGAGTCCCACAATGTGATCGGCACTTTGAAGTGATGGTTCTTAATAACTTGTGCAGGAGAATGGTGCTGGCAGCAAGTGAAAGTGATAGTTTATGTAATAAATAATAATGGTATTGAAAAAAATTACTGAAAATATGAATAGTTTGTAAGCTATAACTGAGACAAATAAGTCATGAGAGACCCTCAGGTTTCAAGGTGGAGCACTTGAATGCAGTGCAGCACAATTTACTGAGAAGAAAAAGACTAGGAAGAGGAGGGATGAACGACTAGGCTAAAGGATTCAGGTGTGGACGTGTTAGTTTTGAAACATAGAAGAGCCATTAAAGTGGATACCTCAGGCAGGAAGTTGGGTGTGATCAAGGATAAACACAATGAGCTCGCTCTCTCTCTCTCTCTCTCTCTCTCTCTCTCTCTCTCTCTCTCTCTCTCTCTCTCTCTCTCTCTGTATGTGTGTGTGTGTGTATCTCTCTCTCTCCCTAAAATAAATTGTGAAGTTGATAACAGATAAATGATGATAGTCATGGTAAGGGGTGAGGTCATTTAGGAAACAAATAAGCACATAACAGACTCCTATAGAACTCCAACATGCAAATTTTAAATAGATGGGATAAAGACTTTGGTCCTGAATCAGAGTTCACTTGGTATGAAAACGTAATATCTGCTTATCGTTTCAGAATGACATTTAGGAACATAAAATGACAGTTTCCTCTTATAAAGTACAGCCTTCCAAGTGCTTTGCCTACATTAACGTTTATTTCCACAGCTATATTATGTGACACTACTGTAATCATCCCCATTTTACTATTGAGAAACGCAAGACCCAACGAAAGTAACTGCTATGATTTGAACCTTTATGCCTTTTCATAAATTCACATGATAAAATCCTAATCCTGAAGATGATGCTCTTAGGAGTTGAGGTTCTAGGAGGTGATTATGTCATGTAGCTGGAGCTTTCATGAATGAGATTATTGCTCTTATAAAAGAGACCCAGTAGAAAAGGGAAAAAAACAGGAAAAAAAGTAAGAGAGGAAAATTATGTAAGTATATATTCAGGATAGCTGAAATGATTGTAGTTCTTATCTCCATCAGTTTTTGGAAAGTAGGAGTTAATGTTTAAAATTTTTACTTTGACTAACTATATGCTACTATCTATAATTTGAGCAACTGTATCAAAGACAGAAAAGTGTAATAAACAACTGTGGTTGAATACCTCTCATTTTTTTCTAAGAGAAGTCACCAGCTCTCTCTGTTTTATAAGGGCCCTTATAAGTTCTTTTTTTGAATTTTAATTTAATTTGATTTCTAAATTTATTTTTAGCTGATACATAGAAATATAAAATATACAAATATAGAAGATACCATTGATGTTTCAATGCATGTGTATATCATAATGTTTAAATCTAAATAAATCCATATTCTCAAACATAGCTATGGTTAACCATGCTATCAAACATTTTATGATTAATTTCATTTTTACACTATTAAAATAATTTTTGACCTTTTATTTACTAATTTTTAATAATTTTACTGAGAAACAAATATCAATGATTCAGTTTCAATAGCAATTAGTAGGACAGTTTCAATAATTAATACATTGTATATTGTTGTCTTCTTAGTGGTTATTCATAGTACAAGATGCAGACATGATATCCTGTCCAGAAAGAATATTAGTACAAATCTGAATTAGCTGTATATCTATCCCAACTATTTTGAGTATACAAATACAAAATGGTCCTACATTTGTATCCTCATTTTTGTGAGAGATGGGTATTCCATTGTTATTTACATATTGCAGATGTGTGAATTCACCAAAATATTCTAATGTAGTCCAGTAGTCCATAATAATAGTGGGTTATCCATAGGACTGGCAACTTCAAACCTGTTGACTTGAGTCTTTTACAACTCAGGATATTAATATGGCTTTACTTTTTACACTTCATTTTTATACTTTTCTGCTGGAAACCCCATCAGAATAACAGCAGACTTCTCTTCACAAACCACGAAGTCAAGAAGAGCATGGGGCAGAGTACTTCAAGTCCTCTATGGAAACAAATTGCAGCCCAGACTACTGTACCCTGCCAAATTCTTTCAAGTTTGATGGAGAAGTGAAATACCTCCATGACAAAGAACAACTAAAGAATTTCATGGTGGCAAAGGCAACCCTACACAGACTACTAAAAGATGTTCTAGTGAGGGGTGAAAACAGATTTCCATAAATGAGAACAGAAGAAACCAACTAAATAGGGCAAACAATTAAACACAGGAGAAAAAGGAGTAAATAACAGCAGGTAAATAACATGTCAATCAGATCGTGAATCAATACATCTCAATTACAATCATCAGTGTAAATGGGCTCAATTCACCAATAAAAAGAAGTAGACTGGCACAGTGGATTAGGAAACAAAATCCAACAATATGCAGTATACAAGAAGCACACTTAACTCATAAAGAAAATAAAAATTAAAAAAAAAGAAGACCAAGAGGTTAGACTGCTTTTGAGAACGCTCTTTATCAATGCAGCAGAATCCTGATTTTACTCCAAGACAGTCCTTTGCTCAGAAGCTTATATATAACTACATTGTTTTTATTCAACACATTGCTTCAAACATGGGATTAGTGGTGATGTTGCTGTGCATGCTCTACTGTCAGAGAAAGAAAGCATCTTATAAGCAGCCTCCCAAGTCACTCATCTAACAAACCACGGAAGTTCACTGATTGTCACATGTGAACCATTACTGGGAGGGGTAGCACAAGTAAAAAGCATCTCCAGTCTTAGCAAGTTATAGCCAATGGAAGAAGAAAAAGTGCAAAGGACAGAGAAAATGCTGTTACACCTAGGAGGATAATCACATTTTCCTTGAAGCAAGGATGTGGAGCTGAGCGTCTGAGAAACAGGCCTGCGAACAAGTTGCACTGCAGAGAATCAGAAGAGTGAAAGCTAAATGCAGGAGAACAAGATTTGGGTGAGCTTGGGTAGCCCAACTTTTCTGTCCACCACTTGGTGTTCTCTAGATTACAGCTACAGAATGTGCTGAGATAGCAGTCTTCTGATATAAAAAAGAATTTTTGAGGATAGCTCAGGCTTGGGCTTTATCTCTCCTAAAACAGGACCCATACAATGCTGCAGAATACATACGACACATACAATCATCAGTGACCCAGGGTGCCCCAAGTTTATAAATATCAGATTAGAAAGCTTTCTGGGTGCTTAAATAGCACAATCTAAGTGGGCAGGGGTGAGCAGATTAAACTCCATTCTCCTGTGTAGATTTACGTAATCCTTGAGGAACCAGCTCACCATAAACCTGGGGTTTCTATTTATTTTGCTATTATGAAAAGTACAGTTGGTTTATCTTGAATTATTATGTGAATGAGTTTCCTATCTAATTCCATTATGGAAATTGGATTTGGACAAAACTCCCAAGAAATTTAGGAGAAAGTGGTAAGGTGTTGAAACTTTTACAATGGCCTTTTAGGCCAGAGGAGAATGCTATGATACATTCAAAACAAAGAAGGAAAATTACTTTAACTGAAAAACTGTCCTTCAGAAACAAGTTAGAAATAATGTTAAATAAACGAAAGCTGAGGAAATTTATCATCACTAGATTGCTCACTCAATACCTATAAAGAGTTCTACTTAAAAAAGTAAATCAATGGTAAATTGTAAAGCCAAAACACGTGGAAATAAAAAAAAATACTTGCCAAAATATCAACATAAATTCAGAGTATTTAATACAGTAATAGTGATATATGAATGATATATACTATTTATATGAAGGTTAAGGGATAAAATTGTTAAAATTATCATAGATAACAATTTTATAAAATAGACGAAGCATAAAAAGATGTAAATTGTGATACCCAAATGCATAGGTTGGAACAAAATTGTTACATTTATGAGACTGAAAAAAAAAAAATTCATAGGCTGAAAGTCAGAGGATGGAAAACAATTCTACATGCCTCAGAACCTCAGAAAAAAGCAGGGGTAGAAATCCTATTGTCAGTCAGTCTCAACTTCAAGAATGATCAAACAAAATAAAGAAGGCCACTATATACTGGTAAGGGGAAAAACTAAAGAGGAAAAGGATGCTTGGAAGTTTTAATGTTTCCAATTTTTTCCTTGTTTTCTTCACCTTTGTTCTTAGCAGGTGCCTTTGGTAGTATTATCTGTGATATAGCAGAAAGTGTTTCCTACCATTTTATTTACCAAACCAGCAGCTATTTATCTAGTTAACACGTCTATATTAAATTTTCCTTGTTCAAATAACTGCTGTGTTTCTGCCTCTTGCCTGGATCCTGATGTATGCTTGTGACAAGGCCTTAAACTTGGATGGAAAGAGCACTCCCAAATAGATTGTGTGATGGGATTTTAAACCATCTGGGGGATAACAGGAGAGTTTGTTTTTCTAAACCTGTTGAAGAATCTCTCTGGCTTCTAATTTTTCCTACATGAATGGTCCAATCTTTTATCAGGCTCACCCCGTTTGATCCAGTCTACTTAGATTTTCAGGATGGATTCAATATTTTACTTGTAAAGGACCTTTATTACATCTGCAATATTCTTCTGCCTTTGTTAGACAATTTATCTGAATCATGGGAGTGTAATCTCTTGTATTCATATTCATAGGCCCATCTGTATGCAAGAGGAGGTAATTACATAAGGGGTGTACACCAGGGGCAGGAAGCAACTTGAGTACTACCTTTAAATCCCGTCTGCCAGGGGAATGATGGTCACCTAAGAAGCTGGCATTCCTTAAGCCTGCAGAATCTTGCCAGTGCTTAGGATCATTTGGGTGTGTTAATCTGTATGTCTTTCAATTGAAAATGTAAATTAGAGGCCACTCTAATCTGAATGACCTCTTCACTTCCACTTCTGCCAGAGGATACCTCAGCTGGGCTGGAACTGAACTGCCAGACTGCCCACCAAGTTGCCTTGGCAACTGACACACTGTCCTATTTGAACACCAGTTAAGACTGTTTTGCAAGGCCATTGCCAATCAGAGCCGACATTACAGTGTTATAATGTGTCACAATCGAAGACATGGCGGAGGCTTAGCATGAGGGATTATCTGAAGCACCAGCAGCACAAGCCCACAATATGCAAACCACAATAAAGATTCATTATGTTATTATTGTAATAAAGGCTGCATATCTTCTCTTACTACTGCTGGTTTACTAACAATAGCTCATGTATAGCAGGCATGCATGCAGCAGATATTTTATAAAGTAAATCAAATACCTTTTCTGAAGGATTATTTATGTGCATACAAGCCAGCTAATATAAAATATAAAATTTGAATTTCTGTTATCCTGCATCCCTTCAAGCCTGCTTTTAAACAGTCTATTAAAAGAATAAAAAGTGCCTTCCTTTATGTTCAGCTAATTATACTTCTGATTTAAATGACCCCTGTACTTTAGGACGCACGCTCATTTGTCAAGCAGGAAGTGCTGTAATTACTTACTGTATTGCTCACAAAAGTGAACAAGTTACTTTTAGTCTTTCAGATACAAACCTTTTTTTTTTTTATACCTAATAGCACTGAGTGAATTGCTGAAAGTATCTAATCTCTATGGTATTTTTGAATAATGCCAGACACAGGAAAGATACAAAAAAAGCATTTTTATTCTTTGACGCAACAGTGATGGCCCACATTTGTCATTCAGTTTCCATGACCGATACTTGCTGTGGTGTATTCCACTGACAATTAGTTCCTTGGGGTGTAAACAGGTGATCCCAAGAAGAATTCTGTTACCCAAAATGTTGGGAAATGTGGCACACATGGCTTTCCCACTAAAGAATCACTGTGTGAGAAAGTTTTCTCTTCATGTGACTCTCCCCAGGCACACCATAGAATTTCAGTCTCTTTCCTCTGTGGCTCAATAATCTCCTTGTTCAGAAAATTTGGAGCTCACCTGAGTTTCATGATGTTGCAGTACAGGTTCTCCTATGTCCTAAATCTTCGCTGACCTTGAAAGGCTAGGGCCAAAACGTTGGCTGGCCTTGTGGCTCTTCTATTTCTCCAACTCTGACTTGTGAACTTAGGTTGCTAACCATCCAGAAGAAAAGTTGTAGTATCCTGCAGCATATGGCATTCACTTTGCCTTATCTGACTCAATTGATTTTAGTTGTTGTACATTTCCTTTTGTATTTCTGCTTTTCACTTGTTATACTAGGGAGGCTATATGATATTTACACATGTGTGTCTGGTTTATTTCACTTATGAGTATATGTTCAAGTGGCATCCACTTCAGTATAAATGCTTCAAACTTATCACTCTTAATAGCTGAGTAATACTCCATTATATAGAAATACCACATCTTTTTCAACCATTCCTCATATGATGGACATCTTGGTTGTTTCCAAGATTTTTCTATCACACATTGTGCTGGTATAAATATAGGCACACATATATCTCTATGATACAATGTATCTAGATACTTTGGGAAAATTCTCAGTAGGGGGATAGCCGGCTTGAATGGGATTTCTAGTCCTACTCTTTTGAGGAATCTCCACACTGACCTCCACAATGGTTGTATCAGTCTACATTCCCACCAGCAGTGGAGAAGTGTTCCCTTTTCTCCACAACCTCTCCATCATCTGTTGTTGGTTGATTTCCTTATGATAGCCATTCTTTCTGGAGTGAGATGGTATCTCAGTGTTGTTTTTATTTGTATTTCACGAATGGCTAGCGATGTGTAGCCTTTTTTCATATATTTATTTGCTTCTTTAATTTCATCCTCTGAGAAGTGTGTATTCATCTGAGATGCCCATTTCTGAATTGGGTCTTTAAATTTGAGGGCCCTGTTATATCTTAGCTCTTTATATATTCTAGACAGTAGTCCTCTGTCTGAGGAAAGAGATTGAAGTTCTGTAGTGTGCCTGGGGAGAGTCACATGGAGAGAAAATGTTCTCTCAAGCTCTCACAGAGAGCAAACTGGTCACGCATTGGCTGTGACTCATCCACATAGATGACACAAAGGATCTACAAAATAATGTACAGGACTACAAGATAAACCCTGAGAGGACTTCACTGCCCACATAAGAAATATAAAGTTCATGTGTTGGTATATAAGTCTTGCTCTATCTAGGTCTTAACCATCCAGCAGAAAAGTATAAAAATGAAGTATACATCGCAAGGCCATAATATTAAGCTGAGATGTAAATGGCTATGGTTGACAACTTCTTTGAATAACTCACTATTGTTGTGGAATGCTGGACTGTGTTGGATTGCGGTGTCGAGTTCAAGGACCTAAGTTAGTTGAATGACAATGGAGTGCCCACCTTTGACAGGTGTAGACAAAGGAAGGGGTATAGAAAGAAAAAAATCTTGATATGTGTGTATAGACCGTACAGTTGGGATAGATAATGCTGTGCTTCTACATAATCCTATGAGAGTCAAGATCTGCACTAATGGTGGTTGGACAGGATATTATGTTGGCTTCTAGTACTATGGTCATTCACTAGGAAAATAATTATTGAATTTTTGATATAATTCAGGTATAAAAAATAAGATAAGTAAACAGCTATACTCTTAATTTATTAATAAGAGACATCTGCTAAAATAATATCTGTAAATATAATATCATGTATGCACCTTGTACAATACCAAAACATTATGAATACAGTTTGCAATGTATTAATTTATTGAATCTGTCTTGTTAAGGTGTCTTGAAACTGTCTGATTGATATTTGTACTTCAATAAAATAAAAAATAAATAAAAAATCATAAATAAAAAAAAAAGAATCACTGTGTGCATTAAGAGTTGAAAAATTCTCAACATTCACAGATAGAGGTTCTAACCAGTATTTTCCAAACTAATTTGCTCAAAAGCATATCACTCTTCACTGGCTCTGTGGATCACTCACTAGTGCACGAAAAGAACATCTCTGAAACTCTGTGAGGAGTGTTAGCAAGATTACCAAAGCACTTGGTAACAAGGCTTGTTGTATTCATTTGTAGAAACAGTCCTTCCAGTTAGGGTGGATAAATTGGTGAGCAAATTGATTTAACATGTATTATGTGTCAGACTGTAAAATGTCTTTTTAATGTTTTCCTATTCATGTATTGAAATTCAAGGATGTAAAAGAATATTTGCAGTTCTCCAAGTAGCCTAATTAAATTAAAATCTCTCGTCTCTGCCATGATAATATTTGACTCTTGTGTAAGGATCCTAAATAAAAAAATTACTGCAACATATAATTTCATTTTTTTTTTAAAACAGAGCTTGTATGAAGGCATTTTACAGATGTTTGTAGAGCAAAATTAAGAGCCTGTTCCTGTATTTTGGTGAAGTTTTCAGTCCTGGACATTTGGCACCAAAAATTGTATTAGTCATGGATTTGAAGTTAGAAGTGAAGATCAATTACTGGGTCAGATGCTAGACCCAGGATGTGCAGCCTTCTGAGATGAAATGATCAGAGGACCGCCTCCAGATATGGCTTCTCAGATTCTATGAGTTTCAGCTTTCATCACTTAGATCCTGGTTGGATGTATGCTGCTTTGTGAGAGTAGAATAACTCTGTGCCTTTTAGAATTTTCTCTTTAAAGGGAAGACAAGCAGTTAACCAGTGTTTGAAACATTCATCAGCAGCGTTTGCTACTTTCAAACTTGTGTTTCCCTGAGGTACACTGTAAGTAGAGCAAATTAGAGAAATAATTTTTTTTAGAGAAAAAACCCTTTAAGGCTAATTTACTGAGATGTCCAGTATATAGTGGTACACTATATTTGGAGGACTTCCTTCTTAATCTTACATTTTAGATCCTTTTGGAAAAAAAATTTTCTGTTATATTAAACTTTCTAGAGTGATTTTTGACTAATAGTGTTAATAAAAGGTGGTTTGTTGAGATTCAGGGTTTTATTCATTTTTGTTAATAGAACAATATAAATAAGTGTCAATATTTTATAGTAGGAAAAATCAGGTGTTTTATTTTTTTTTTCTTTGTGATATACAAAGTGGTTTCAGAGGTCAGGTACTGCTCAGATTCAACCTCTGTGCAAAGCTGTTAATCAAGATGAACTTCAAAACAGGCCTTTGTGATATTATCAAATACTATTACAATGGGAAGTGACAAAGCATACTTCAGTTGAATTATTTGCAACCCAAAATGCCCCAGATCCTGTATAGACTAATTGCATACTTTCTGGTAGGTAAACTCACTTGGTGATTGAATGGCTTTGAGCCCTGACTGCCCCAGTCTCTCCCATTCCAGCCAGTTCTGGAAACAGCCAAGCATAGAGGGAAAAATCCACAGAACACAGTTCTTTGCACACTGCCCGTCTTGCTACTAAGCAGGAATATTTGTTATCTTTGTGAGTATAAATTTGTAATTATGTACATGGAAATTCTATCAGTTGTGGCTAAGATTTGTCACTTCTAAAATGCACCAGTCACCAAGTCACAGGCTATAGATTAGAATTCTTCAGGGATAATTTTTTTTAAAGAAAACATCAGTGTTAACACAAATGGTAAATCAAAGTGTCTAGCATCAAGGTCATGCTATATTTACTTCACCTTTTATTTTTAATCTCACTATTGTAGAACATTTTTAGCATATATGGGAAGTAGAAAATGCTATCATAAATTCAAGATAATATACCCATCACTCATCATCAGGAGTGATCATTTCATTACTAAATTTGTTTCATTTTTAGCTTAACTCTCTTTCTACTGCTTCCTCCTCTAAGTTGTTGGGATAGCAATTTTATTTATTTTTACTTTAAAAAGACAACAAAAATGATACAGTTTCGGGGCTGGGGAGATTGCTCTGTAGAATAAGTGCTTGCCTGGCAAGTGCAGGGTCCTGAGTTCAATCACCTGTCTTGGAAAAAAGAAAGCTACAGTTTCAAAACAAGATGGTGAGAAATTCACAATGGTTATCGTATTGCTTATTGTTATCTTCAAAGAGGTTGGTTTGATTACTAGGTACAAGTGCGCAAAATTGATCAAGCAATGTAAGCATCAATTTTTCTTTAAATGAGCTAATAGAAATTAGTAGCAAAATTACCTTAGCTATCATATATATATATATATATATATATATATATATATATATATATATATATATATATATATATATATATGTACTTACCTTTTTCTGGGAAGTGACAAAGCATATTTTCTTTTTTTTCCCCCTCCAAGCTGTTCTTTCCTTTGATACCGTGTTTAGGCTATCACATAGTTTTATCTGAAAATATTTTGGTGTGAATATATGAGTGGCTAGAAGAAAAGAACTCATGAGAAAAATAATGTAATTAGAATAAAAAATTTAACTTAATAATTTTGTATAATCAGATACCTTGTCAATGTTCACACTTCCCTAACTGTCTCATGTTTTTATACTGTGTTAAATAAAATAAAAACAGAAATAAAATACATTTGTGAAGATTTGTTACTGTATTTCTTTTTTTTTTTTTGGAACCTGAAATTGAACTCAGGTCCTTGCACTTGCCAGGCAAACACATATTCCAGTGAGCTATTTCCCTGGTTCCTGGTTACTGTATTTCTTATATAGATGTTGTTGTCTAATTCTCTATACCTTTGTCTCCTTTTTCTTTCCTCTCTTCTCACTCTGTTAAAAAGAGACTGGGGCATATTATTTAACTTGTTTCTCTTGTATCTGTATGTTCTGAAAATTGGCAGTTAGAGATGAGGCTTGATAGGATTTAGACTGGATCAGCTTGGAAATACTGTTTCACTAGTGTTGAACACATTCACTGAACAGAATATTACTGATTGTTTATTTCTGAGATGTTAATAGCTATTGATTATGAATGCCTAGTCCCATTTTAAAACAAAGGTTTACAAAATGGTGTTATTTTAATTTAATTATTTCTTCTTTACTTGGTAGATGGAATACTTCTATGATGAAAGAAATTTTCATCATCAACTATTTCATTAGTCTAATATACAGTTCCTACAATAAACAAAAGTGCTTTATTCTTTCCAGTTATGTATGTGCTTTCAAACAATGAGGTTCTATACCAATTCAATTATAGTGGGATATTTCATGATGTAATTAGGAATTTATGAATTTTAAAGTATTTTGATGCTTCCAAATATTTTCCTTTTGCTCACATTGTGACAACAATGGCCAAAGTTTGGATTCTGAGCCACTTGGACATCATTCTCATAGTCTTTGATGATATTTTTTGATTTCTGGCATCGTAAGCATTCTTAGAAATGACCATTTCTCCAAGGAGAAAGATGAGGATCCTACTTTTTTCTATGAGGAAATGTTTTAAGAAATACAGAGTTGATGTTTGTCCTGTTCATTATTGCTGGAATCATTACTGTGAGCCTTCCAAAAGCATCAAGAATAGATTTACATTTTATGCAATATTTTAAAAAGGAATTTCTATGTACAGCAATTTAGACTGATAGTGTTGTTGAGTAGAAAAATGCAGATTCCCATCCTGATCATGGGTGGCCTCTCTCATAATCAATATCCACCCCAAGAATAATACACTTGTTAAAAATCCAGAAGCCAAAGCTGATGCATCATTACACCCAAAGTCCAAACCCTGCATTACAGTTCACTCTTGGTACTGAAGATTCTCTGTATTTGGAAGAATGTACCACGGCATTTGTACAGCATTCCAGTATCATACAGAATGGTGAACTATCCTAAAAATCTTCTACTTTGGCTATTCACCTTTACTGCTCCTCCATCCTCTGGCATCCACAAAGTTTTATTCCGGGTCAATAATTTTGACTTTTGTGCATGTTGGATATTGTATCTAGCAATGAGAAATCTAGGTTCTTGGACTATATAGTGTATGTTTAGTTTTATAAGAAAACACAAATTTTCTTCCACAGTACCTTTACCACTTTACATCATCCCTAGCAAAGAATGAGGAATTTTGCTGTGTAACATCCTTGGTGGAGTTTGGTGTTATTGGTTTCTGGATTTGGGCCATTCTAATAGGTGTGTAAAGGTGTCTGGATATGGTTTTCATTTTCATTTCCTCATGTTCTACAACATAGAACATCTTTTTGTATGCTGATTGTCATCTATCTCACTTTTTTAGTGATATTTCTACTAAAGTCTTAGACCCAATTTCTTTTTCTTTTTATGTGTGTTTTAAGAAAGGGTCTATAGGGTTTTCAGGGTCTCATTATTAGATTGAACTCAGACTTGTAGTGATCCACATATATACAGCCTCCCAAGCACTGGGATTACAGGTCACCACAACCAGTTTCAATTGTTGTCTCAGCATGCCCCAGGAGCAGGGCAAGAGTGGCAGGGGATGGAACGCAGGGCCCTGCACCTGCGTGCAAGCACTTTAATCCACTGAGCTATTTTGTCAGTCCTACTTAGAACCATTGTTTTCTTATTATTGAGTTTGAAGAGTTCTTTGTATATTGGATAACAGTCTTTTATTAGCTATATCTTTGGCTCATATTTTGTTACAGCCTGAAGTTTGTCTTTTTGTTATTTTGACAGTGTCATTCACAGAGTAGAACTTTTAAAAGTATTTATTTATTTATTTATTTATTTTGCAGTACCAGGGATTGAACTTGGAAACTTGTGCTTGCCACGCAGACATTTATGCCACTGAGCTATCTCTGTAGTCCCCAGAACTTTTAAATTCAAATGAAGTACAGTTTATCATTTTTCTGTCATGTGTTTCCTTTCAATGAGTGTTATCTAGGGAAATACACTGGCATACTGAAAGCCATGTAGGACAGTGGGGACTGCAAGAAAAGTGTGAGTCTCAATTCTGTGCTTTCTTTACCTTGAGGATAGCAAGGTCTATGAGAGGTCTATGAGAGGAGAGCAAGACCATCCAGTTCTTCCTCTATTTTCCCTGGGACAGCAGGGTCTGCTAGAGGAGCATAAGTCTGTGCTCTGCGCTTCCTCCATTTGCTAGGTGATAGCAGCGCCTGTGAGAGGAGTATGAGGACACGCGCACTTGTCAAGTGTACCCAGAACGGCAACCAGGCTCCAGCAGAGCGAGTGCACACATGCTGTTGGAGGGTGCAGTAATTAGTGAGCCCAGCAACATGAAGTGTCTGAAGCAGTGGCCAGGAGCCAGTAGTTAGACTCCTGGGGACTCTAGCAACAGAAGTCTAGTCCCAGCCCACACATCCAGAGGCTAAAATCAGTTCTCTACATAGAACATTTCTGGAATTAAATAGAACCATAAACTCTAGAAGTATTTTGCTACTTCGATTCTTCCTTTTTTGTTTGAGTGCCTAGCCATTTCCAGTCTGGTTGGATGTCATCTTGTTTTGTTCTGTATTCTGTAGCTATTTTCGTATTTGGGTTTCTTTTTTCCTCCCCACTCTTTCATTGGTCTCTGTTTTCTTTCTTCTTTATTTCATCTCTTCTCTTTTTTCATTCTTCTTTAATCTTATAATTTCATTGTGTCGTATGAACTCTCTCTTTCCTCAACTATGTCTTGAATTTAAACTTTCAAGTGAATAAACCTTTTCTCTGCTTTTTCTGACTACTTCTTATTCTGTGCCATTGTTTTCTTCCTGTGTTCTTCTTATCCAAAACGTGGCAACATTCTTTGATCTCCAGCCTTGAGTCTACTATATTTGACCTCATTCTTACCTTAATGTACCTCCTACCAATCTTAGAACTCCACCCCAAAGAAGAGTAGAAATCATCCAATGAATGGAAAAATCACATATTTTGTTTTATTATATAACATTAGAGTTTTGCACCTGTGCTCAGAAGTAACAGATTATTATGTTTATCAGTCATTAAGTTGTACTTGAAACTGTTTAACCAGCATGTCATACAAATTATACAGCTTTTTTCCCCTGATGATAGCATAATCATAACCACATCCCAGTACCACAGGATTAGGAGCTGAGCCAAATTGTAATCTTGTATACCTCACAAATTGGGAAGATAGGGTCTTGGGATAGCTGTGACAAACCACCTCCATATGGAAGACATTCCTCTAGAACAGATATCACCTAGGAAATTCTCCATAGTAGTGATGAGGCTATATATCATAATTAACTGACAAGTATTACCCTAGAAAAAAATTTAAAAATAGGAAAGAGAAAGTGACAAGATGCAGAAGCAAAATGCACCCCACACCCCAATCAACCAAAGACAGGTCTGGAAATAAAGGAGATAAATTAAATTAGATTCAAATACTGGAATGATATCAGTAGAAGTGAAAAAAAAAAAAACAAGTGGTAAAGGCTATAGAGAAAATAATCTCCCAGGTACAGAAAGCAATGTTACTTAAAATCAAAGATATAGAGAGAAAACAATACAAGAATGCATGAGTTTAGAAAAGTGATGGAAAAAAATGTCCAGCATAGGAAATAAATGGCACTCATGAAACAAATCCAAATAGAAATCTGAGATCAAACATCCATTGAAAGTATATGCAGCAGATTGAATGAAGAAGATAGGATTTAATATTCTTGAAGACAGAATTGCAGCTCATGATAATGAAAAGAAAGATATCTTAAATGTAACAAGAGATCATGAGAAATTAATCCAACAGCAACAATATGCAACAAAGATTAAGTGGATTACAGTGCCTGCAAGCAGGCACAGGGGCCTGGGCTCAGTGCCCAGGCCTGCTGTGCCAGTCCTGTCTTTGGGGTGCACTGAGACTGGGTGTGGTGGGGCGCACCTGTAATCCCAGCACTTGGGAAACTGTAAACAAGAGAATCACTATGAGTCCAATCTAGTAGTAAGATCCTGAACACCCTATAGACCCTTCTCTAAAATAAAAAAAGAACATTTTGCTAGAATTAAATGACCCATGCTGAAAATACATACCAAATAGTTTATTTCTCTTAAGAATACACCTTTATCATAACCTCAATGCCTATCAACTGAGGAATGGATAAAGAAGATGCATTTTTATACAATGGGATATTACTCAGCTATAAAGTAAGATAAACTAGAGGCTTTTATAAGTAAATGGATATAACTAGAGAACAAACTGATATCTGAAACAAATCACCCTCACATGTGCAAGCATTGTATTGTTTTCCTAGGGTATGAACTGGAAAGAGCAAATAAAATTTGAAAGGTTCAATATACACTGCGAAAGATAAAGAAAGCAACTGGGATGAGGGAAAAGACAAAAGAAGGAAGGGAAACTATATATGCATGCACACATTGCAGCTTCTATAATTGTACTGCTGATTTCTATTGGTCTGTTGAAAGGAACAGTTAACAATTATTTTCTTCTCTTTAGATCTTTGCCAATTTTTTATGCTTACAGTACTCCAAACAACTAATTTGAAGACAAGGATATGAAATATAACAGCCATTGTTGAATTCTTATCATTTTTAGTGAAATTATCTGTCATTTTAAATTTTTTTACAATTTTTTTATTATTTTAAAAAGAAAGAAGTCATTAGAAATGACGTCCCTCTCTCCTCATTTCCCAATGTCAATGTAAAGAATTCTAACAAAATGTTCTTGATTCTGGGTACCAAAAGGAATAGACCATTCTCTTAAGTTGTTTGATTACTTTTTTACTAAAGCTATAATTGACAAATGAAAAACTGTACATTGTAGAATGCACAATTTGATGTGCTTCATACACTGAGATGCCATCAGGACAATGAAGAACATGACCTTGCCCATCACTCCAAGAGCTTCCTCCTCTTCCCTTGTGATCAGTGGGGTCTCTATCTGCTGCCCCACCCCTAGCTTCCATTCCCTTGGGATTATATGGCAGCTACATAGTTAATATTTTAAAAGTTTCCAAATTGTTTTCAAATGTTTAGTACCCTAGGACCCCATAAGAAATGTATGAGGGGACCCAGATCCTTGACATTATAACCAACAGTTGATTTGTTTCATTTTCTTTAAGCAATCCAACTTGTGTGCAGTGCCATTTCATTTGCTAAGGCTCTTTTCTCTAAAATGTGATAATGATGAACACATCCTCAAGTGTTTACTTGTTATTTGTAAGTTTTCCTTGATGAAATGTTCATTCAGATCTGTACAAAATTTGAAATTTTTCTTGTACTTCATAATTGGAAGTTGATTAATTTCCTATGTCAATGCCGTTACATTTTAAAATACTAAATTTTGGATAATTTGCTCTACAAACATGGAAACTGAAATATGTATATAACAAACTGAAAGCAACAGTGCAATCACTAGAAACAGGATCACTGTGTCAGCCAATCTCAATATTTTTGCTTTTATAAATTAAACTTTTATAATTATCAATCTATGGATATTAGATCTGTGCTCTGGTTTTGAAGTACAACTTTTTATTATTCCCTTCTTTCCCTCTTTCTCTTTCCTACCTGCTCCGCCTACCAAAAACCTTGACATTAGAAATGACTTCCCTCTCTCATCTCCCAATGTCAATGTAAAAATAATACCTTTCTATGCCTTGATTGCATCTAGAGGCAAGCAGGGAGCTAATTTGTTTATGCACATTCCTGTTATTTCTTCCACCACATTATTATAATTAATCATCAAACGCCATGCTTTTTACTCTTTAAGCATCATTTATTTCAGTTTTATGTAATAAAACATACATATAACATGCACCAATTATGTTTTATGTCAATGTTTCTCTAGTCATGTGGGTTTTCTATCATTTTTAATGGAGAAATGCTGTTCTCTGTTTGTATTTTATTTTGGAAGGTTTGCTCTTCTCAACTTATTACTCTGTCAGGTTAGAAAGGATCATGACCTTTTTACTTATGACGTGTTTGCATGAATAGTACACCTCTTCCCATTTTTTTTCTGCAAATATGATATGTATTGCTTCATTTTCTTTTGATATGAGTTCAGACTGTCTGATGTTAATTCGATTCTTTTTCTTAGAGGTAGAGACTTGAGGAATGAAGGCCAGATCTCAAGAAAACAGTTTGTGTTTTCCTCACAGTTCAACTATTTTATTAGAATGTGTCATGGGTGCTTTGCAATGATTTTTCATGTATATGTGGTATTCTTGCTGCAGGAAGCCTCAAATTATTTTTTTTTTTAAATTCAATGAAGTTTCTTGATTGAGAATCTTCAAAATTAGCTCTTACCTTTGAGATTTCTCTTAAGACACATGTAATAGCATGCCAAGCCTTTGCTCAGAAGCTATCTTGTTGTCAAGAATAGATTAAGTCACTTTCAGTATATTTATTTCTGATTTCCAAACTATTTTTAAAACTCTTCATATCCTTTTCCTTAAGCCTTCATGTACTATGTTTGCTTTGAGTAATTTAAACTTTATTATACTTATTTCCTTGTTTACAAATTTATTCATTTTTTAATTTATGTATTTGGTACAGGGTCTCACTATGCAGCTCAAACTCATAGTGATCCAATTTTCAGCATCCCCAGCGCTGGGATTACAGGCTTGCACCACCATGCCTGCACTTGGTCACTGGCTCAGCACATGCTGGGGAAGGGGCCAACACAGCATGCTGGACTGGGGATCTATTCTTCATTTCTAAAATTATTTTTTTCTTTTACTCATGTTCTTTCCTAAGTTTGGGCCCCTATTTTTCCTTGCATTCCAGAATCTGTGTTATGCCATTCTTTTATAGCATCTATTGCTTTCTCATAAATGTTTTCTTTAATAATTTTATTGAGAAACGAATATCAATGAGACAGTTTCAACACCAATTAGTAGGATAGTTTCAATAATTAACACTTTGCATATTGTTGTCTTCTCAGTACAAGATGAAGACATGATATCCTGTCCACAAACACTCATTAGTACAAATCTTTCTGTTCACTGAATTAAGAGTAAGTAGCTGCATGTCTATCCTAACTATTTTGAATGTACAGATACAAAATGGTCCTTCATCTGCATTCCTTTTTTTGTTTAGTTTTTGTCAGAGATGGGTATTCCATTGTCATTTAAATATTGTAGATGTGTGATCAGCAAAATATTCCAATATAGTCCACTAGTCCATAATAGTAGTGGGTTATCCATAGGACTGGCAATGTCAGAAGATGTTGACTTCAGCCTTCTATGGTTCAGCAAATTAATGTGGCTTTACTTTTTGTACTTCATTTTTGTACTTTTCTGCTGGATGGTTAAGACCAAGATAAAGCAAGACCTATATAACAAGAAATGTAACTTTTGTATCTGACAAGGTCAGTCAAATCCCCTCAGGATTTATCCTGAAACCCTGTACCACAGTTGGTAGATCCTTTGTGAATGTCAGCCATGTGGATGAGTCACGGCCATTGCTTGACCACTTTGCTCTCTGTGAAAGCCTGAGAGAATGTTTTTTCTCCATGTGACTCTCCTTAGGCACATACTACATCATCTATTACTTTCCTCACAATCACATCTATCACTATCCTTGATATGATAATTTGAGACACAATTGAGTTATATGATGCTATAGTACGGGTTCTCCTATGTCTTGAGTCCTCACTGACCTTGAAAGGTTAGGGCCAAAGTCTTTGCTGACCTTGCAGCCTTTCTTTTTCTCCAGTTTTTTGGTCTGCAAACTTAAGTTGTAATGCTTCATAAGAGAAGCTTATTATTATGACCCTACAATGTAAGCATTTCAGCTTAACTTCACTGTCTGTGTGAATATCAAACATCTTAGACAGAACATGGAACAGGTATTTTCCAATTATTGATACATTAAACTTTAAGTCCCTACAGAATAAGAAAAAAAAAAGAAAAACATTTAAAAAGTAGGAATAAACAATAACATGCTTTTACACAGAAATTTAGAAATCTAACCTTATACAGCTTTGTAGCAGGACAGTCCCATGGCATTCTTTTTTGTCTTTTGTTCTCATTCATTACCCTCTTTTTTAGACAAACATTTGCTTGAAGGACAGTATGGGAACAATTGGAATGACATGTTTCAACAGGAGGCTGAGAGTGGGATATCAGTATGGAATTTAGTGAACATATATTTCTAGAGAGTTGCTTTAATGTTTTTTCTAAAAGTAATGTTTTTACTTTTTAAAAATAATTGTATAAGATTTAATCAGATTCCCTTTTTTGCTGTTGTTTAAAATAAATATTTTCCTATTTTAGATACAATAGGGTTTGTTCTAGACTCCAGGCTTTAAAATTATGTTTTCTGTTGTTTTTATGAGTGAATAGCAATAACAACAGTAATAGTACATGTGTTTTCTCAGATTGACACCTTGGCTCTCTTTCTCCACTGCTGCCTGGATTGTTTGGTGTCTTTTCTTCTCTTGTACCTGTCCTGATCCATTAGTGATACCCTACGGCGGCACATTTGCCTTAAGAAGGAGCTTCTCTTTACTCATTTTGAAAGTTCATCAACTCAGACTATCTTCTTTACTATGCTTTCCACCCTCTCCCCACGGTCATTGGTGAAAGCAAAACGTCATCAAGCTGCTCCTACAGATGTTTCCCACTTGGATTGCGCATGCCATTGGGCATTTGTCCATCCTTTGTGCTCTGTTCCCCCCAGAGTCATTCAAGGCTGATTCTTCTGCTGTTTATCAGTGCGGGTGATGTGTGTTTGTTGTTGGTTGTTTTCTCACTGCTTCACTCATTTTATGGAATTCACCTATTGTCTAAATATAGGTGTACCTTTGTCTGTGTTTTTGCATTTATTAGCCATGTTTTTCTGACAGATTTAGTTGGAAGGTGCAGAAGGACTTCTGCATATGTAAAAATTAGGTGCCACTATCGTCATCCTCTAAATCTTTGACATCTTTTAAGCAAGTTTGTCTGTTGATTATAAAGTCCAGCCAATGTTAAGAATCCTTGTCTATCACACCCAATGCAACATTTCAAAGTTAATTAAATTATCTAAACTTTACTTCCCTATAAGCAAAATGAGAAGTATGGTCCTTGAACTATTTTCCTGATATAATTCATGTTTTAGACAAGGTTGATGCGTGTGAAAAATCTTTGAAAATACAAAATCTTCCCTAATTTGTCATGCTGGTGCCTCATTCTTAAATGCACACTTTAACCAGTTAGCACATCTGTGACCACACTTTGGATCCACATGCATGGAGGTGTAGCCATTGTCAAGCTGAGGGGTGAACTTCCCACTACCAAAATCTGAGCTGCAGTGTTATCTTGAAATGCTGGTCCCTCTTGGTCCAGAATGGCGAGTATCAAGGTCTGCCTTTAGGGCTCTGGATAAGTCAGAGTGAGAGTTTGAGCCTGCTAGGTCCTGATTCATCCAGAACTGCTTCTCCTTTTGTTCTTTTATATCTATCCTCCTACAGATGATTGTATGTGTAAAAGAGTTCTTCAACAATCAATGAAACAATCAACAATGATCATACAGTAGTTGAGAAATAGACTTGGTCATAGGTATTCCTTATTTATGTGGAGACTAAAACAGTATCTTACTTTTACTTTAAGTATTTATACTTACATACACTTTTAATCAAGCAGTAAAATATGTTCTAGCCCATCCCCAAGCTGACCTCTAAAGTATAAGGAACACACAGAGTATATAAACTGGATGCTTACAATATTAATGTGGACCTATTTTTGTGGCATTCCCTGGTCATAGTGCGTGTTTGGGAACTGAAAAGATAAGGAAAGTATTTTTTCTAACCAATTCCTGCCACTTCGACTATTTCAGACAAATTTTGGAAATAGTTAAGCTTTAATTTCCATCAGTATATTTTAAAAATCTTCTTATGAATACCTGCATGATCCTCTCCTTCTGGTTTCTAATAACTTCAAGCTATAGCTTTGTAGTTCTTCAGCAAGGGATGAGACAAAGGTTTGGGCCAGGAGAGTGATTTACTGACCCCTTATAGCCCCAAATTGTAGTCTTCTTCCATAAAGCAGCTGATCTCTGTCAGCCATTAGAAAATTATTATAATTAAACCAATTTACACTAGTGAATGACTGATTGCTCATAATGATTTGGTAGCTATTAATATTTTTAAAAGAGAACACTTAAATTACTAATTGGGGAATTTTAAACAGTTGCTAAAAGGTAAAAAAAAAAAACAAACAGAAGACAAAACAGACTATGTTAGGGATGAATTTTGCTCAGGTGAACTAGTGAGTATATTTCTGGTATAAGACAACTGCAAAGCATTTCAGCAGCCTCCTGAACACTTCCAGAAGAACATGGACTTTAGTTTTTCAGTAGCCCAACTAGAGTACTCCTCATGTTTTGCAGTAAATATTTCTTTATAGTATTGCATTTTACAATGAGTTCTTGAATAGTATATTGGATCATTTGTAAGTATTGGTTTTTTAACAAGTCACACGTGTGAGTGTGTGTGTGTGTGTGTGTGTGTGTGCG
This sequence comes from Ctenomys sociabilis, assembly GCA_004027165.1. Classification (NCBI taxonomy): domain Eukaryota; kingdom Metazoa; phylum Chordata; class Mammalia; order Rodentia; family Ctenomyidae; genus Ctenomys; species Ctenomys sociabilis. Next base: position 5,109 of record PVKA01001081.1, on the reverse strand, counting down.
TGCGTGTGTGCGCATGCGCACACCAATGAATATATATATGTTTGCTTAGTGGTGCTGAGGATGGAACCCAGACTTTGGGCCTGCGAGGCAGCCACTCTTCCACTGAGCTACATCCCAGCCCTTAGGCAGATGTTTTGGATTGAGCGTTGCCTACCTGCGCCATGCTGCCAGCCACTGCCCCAACATGCATTTGCTCCTTTGTCTTTATTTAGTGGAATGCTGATGGAGTGGGCATTGGAGGCAATGTGTCAAGGCAGAAGCTTCTATTTCCCAACATTCCTTGTTGAACATTCATAGGCAAATCTGGAAGAGGTATAAGCACATGTGTGCTTTCAAGAAACGAAGTTTAGAAAAAAGCTCCTTATTGTTGCTCTTCTTTTTCTGCCTACTGCGTGGAACTCAGACTTGATTTCTGGAGATGCAGCAAGCTTCATGGTGAAGCAGAAAGGTTAGAGCTAGGAATTTTTATGGCAGTGTGAAGGCAATATGCCAACTGTGATCTACCCATCTGTGCAGTGCTTTCACCCAAAGAGAATAAATATGTGTCTGCCTTATTCTTTTTCAACTCTTCACTCCTTATGGACAAAGCAAACAGCATGGCATGCTTTATAGTTCTTCCCAAATGTATGAAGTTGTAATTCAAGACTATTAATTCTTTCAAAAAATTAATTTGATCCCAACTTTTTTCTACTTCGTATCTGCACTACAACTGGATCTCTCGGAACGACACTTCATGCTTTGTTGCTCAGTCTTCCATGCGCATGTGAACGACGTCAGTGTTGCAGCATTGTACCAAACACCTGAGGGGATCAACTTAGAATTTTTCCTGTTCAAGTTTGGATGATGGTACTGTAGGTTGCAGTTATGGTTGCTTTTGAACACACGGTGAGGATGTGCTTTTGAGCACATCCCGGCAAATGACACAGCAGAGCAAATCCCCTCAGTTTATGGCAGGGAACTAAAGGAGAAAGAAGAAGGGCTGGGGATCTTAAAGCCCCTTTCAAAGGCACACCTCCTGTATCCTGAGAACTTTCCATTCGGACTCACATATTAATGGTTCCATTCTGGGGACTAAGTTTTTTCTTTTTTTATTTTTTTTTTAAATACATTGCACTTTAGGGCCACTGCAGATTTAAACCAGGACATCAGTGATCTGAGAATCTTGAGAAAAATTCAGATTTTGCTTCGGAAGTACTGCGCTGAATGAAGCCTAAGGTAAGCCTTTCTGTTGGTCTCCAGGTGAGCTTAAGTACTGATTCCATGGTTAATCAGCTTCAGATCACCCCAGGTGTCTTTAAACGTACAGCACCAGAGCTTCTCTTTTCTTTTCTGTCTGCTGCCCTTCAGCAGTGCTTCTAGAAAGGAGCCAGAACTTCACATGAAAATAGACATCAAATAAAGTTCTTAAACAAAGGGAATTTGAGCATCATAGGCATGGCCCATGCATTACTATTTTGAAACATTGAACAGCATGATAGCTATGATACCACCTGAGAGGAGAAATTGTTTCATTCCTTAGGAAGCAATCGTAAGTCTCCTTTTTATTTTTGAAAAGATATCCACTGTACCAAGCCTGGAGTTTAGAGAACTAGCTATATTTTAAGTACTTAGCCTTTTGCTTTTTTAATACATACTGCAATAGAAGGACCACAAGGGCAAGAGCAGAGATTCTGTTTGCTCTTAAAATACTTCCTAAGTGTTTAATTGGGACCATGGAGAGACTGAGAAATATTCCAGAGGTCAAATTAATCCCTGTCATCCTTCAAAGCTGTTTGAAATCAAATAGAAGAGAGAAAACTGTGTTATTTTTCTTAATCTTAGGGAGTGTTTGAAAATATTTCCCCTAGAATTGAATTACATCATTAAAATTATGATCTTTGGATCATTTATTCTGCCAGATAATGAGCTCCTAAATAAGGATAGAATTTTGTATATTCATGATAAAGTAAAAACGTTGATCATACATGGTAATTTGGGAAAAATCTCTAGAAACACTGAGAAATTATGAGAAAACATTTCTTTCCTAGTTTTACTAATTTATAGAAATACTTTAGGATTTTAACATGTTTTTTGTGTATATTAATAAGAATATTATTCATTTCTACCATTAAGCATTTTTCTTCTGTATTTGTCTTTTCACCATTTCTCTGAAGAAATAGATCTGAAAATCTTTCTTTGATTTTAGTTGAAAAGCACATTTTTAAAACAAACTCTCCTTTATTTAATTGAGGTCTTATTTATATATAATCGATTTTATTTCTTTTCCACCTTTCTTTCCTGTTATTACTTTGTTGATTAAGTTTCTTGTTTTTTTCCCATAACTTTATCCATGTATTTGTTGGAAAGTATATGTATGCAGTATTTTAGTGATTGCCCTATTGTTAACACAGGCATTTATAACAGGCTGTTTTGATATTTTAAAATCATACCATTGCATGTTAATATTAAATGATAATATGATTCATTTTGGGAAGTTGGCACTGGCATTTACATACATTAGTGTATTTCAAATTCATCACCTTCCTTCCCCCACCCCCAATTCTGCTTGGTCTTTTTATGCTCCTCTAAAATATTACAAGAATTCCAGATTTGAAACAACTGTGTTCTTCACCCTTTCTGTCTACTTGCTAGTGTTCAGCATTTTGCTTCCCCCTTCCTTGTTTGCTGCAGCTAATATTTGTCATTCTTGTACAGGTTTTTAATACAATCAGTAGTTGTTTAAACATATCACTTTAGTTTTAAATATTGTTATTTTTTCCCTTACATGTGTAACTTTCATATGGGATCATTTTGTAATGCTTGAAGTCTATCTTATAGCATTTCAAATAAGGAGGGACTGTTGATCATAAATTATTCTGTTTGTCTAAAGTATGTGTTTTGCATGTATTCTGAAATTTTAGTTGCTTCTCTCCCTACAAGTCTCACAGGGGCGATACAGAGGCAGGTGGCACTAGGTGAGTGGGGCATGCACAGAGGAGCCTGCTGCAGCTGAGGACAGAGGCAGAGGAGGCTTCCACACCCACCAGGGTCAGGGCGGAGGAGGAGGACAGGAGAGTAGGAGAGGGGAAGGCAATGAATGCTGACGTTATTGCTCAGTAGCATCAAGAAAAATGTTCTCCAGGTAAGAAGTATTTATTCTTCGTATTCTGAAATGTTCCACAGAGGGAGATATTTTATCTTTACTGCCTTGGAACATCTGTTAATTCTTAGAAAAGGAGAAGCATGAGAGATTCATGGAGAATTGTCACCCAAGACATACTCAGTTCCTTAGAGTTATAAAGGATTTTGCCTTTGTTATCTTGTGAGGATTAAAGGATTGTACGACCAGGTGCCAGTCCCTCGTAAACCTGACAGCATATTAAAGGAGGTGACAAGGAAAATTTCCAGAAATATTTGCCTCAAAGGAAAAAGCCAGTTTATAGGGCATGAGATTTATCTGAGATGAACAAGTGTAGCAGAAGTAGACATGTATCTGTCTCAAATAAAAAAAACAAAATTACAAGTACCTACTATGGAAAGTTTACAAAACTTAAGAAATTCGAAAATAGATGCTCTAAAATTTTGTGTCCTATGCTCAACCTAAATTTCATTTCAGGGTTGTAACATTTAAAATGAATTATTTGAATCAAGAAATAAAGATTGTAAGGGCCCACCTGATAGCTCAGAGGACCAGAGCACCTGCTCAGGCAGGGTGCAATGGATAGGGCTGGAGCTTCAGTGTGTAGCGCTGGCCCCTCCCATGGGGAACACTGAGAAGAAGACGGAGACTGGGCATGGTGGCATGGGTCTGTGATACCAGCACTTGGAGGCTGAAAACAGGAGAATGACTACAACTCCGATCTACGTAGTGAGACCCTGTAGACCCTGCACCAAATACATAAAAATGAAAAAAAAAAAGAAATAAAAATTGTATTCATTCGTACAATGTGAAGTTTAAAATACAGATGTTGTAGAATAGCCAAATCAAGCTAATTATCACATGTGTAACCTCATTTCTTCTCCTCCTCCTCCTCCTCCTCCTCTTCTTTGTCCTCCTCTTCCTCTTCTTCCTTCTTCTTCCTCCTCTTCCTCTTCTTGTTTTTGTCATCAGCTCAGCTCATCTTGGTGTCTGGGCTGGCTCAGTATGTGGTGCCAGGAATTAAACCATGATGCCCGCGCTTCCCTAAGCAGGCACTTTAAATTGCTGAGCTATCTCACTGTCCTTGTGTTATTACTCTTTTTTTTCCCCACATTATTATTATTATTTTTTATTTTTTTTTCCATTTATTTTTATTTTATTGAAATACAAATGTCATCAGACAGTTTCAAAACACCATAACCATACAGAGTAGATGAAATAATACATTGCAAACTGTTTTCATAACGTTTTGGTATTGTATAAGGTGCATACATGATATTATATTTACAGGTCTTTATGTAGCTGAATTATATCAAAGATTCAATAGTTATTTACCTAGTGGATGACCATAGCACTAAAAGCCGACATAATATCCTGTCCCACCACCAATAGTGCAGATCTTGCCTCTCATAGAATTATGTAGAAGCACAGCGTTATCTATCCCAACTGTACTGTCTATACACTCACAGGATAATTTTTTCTTTCTTCAACCCTTCCTTTGTCTACACCTGTCAAAAGTGGGCACTCCGTTGATATTCAACTACCTTAGGTGCTTGAACTCGACACCACAATCCAACACAGTCCAGCATTCTGCAACCATAGGGAGTTATTCAAAGAAATTGTCGACCATATCCATTTACAGCTCAGCTTAATATTATGGGCTCACGATGTATACTTCATTTTTATACTTTTGTACATTTCTGCTGGATGGTTAAGACCTAGGTAGATCAAAACTTATATATCAACACATGAACTTTATATTTCCTATGTGGTCATTGAAGTCTTCTCAGGCTTTATCTTGTAGTCCTGTACATTATTCTGTAGTTCCTTTGTCTGTGTCATCCATGTGGATGAGTCACGGCCAATGCTTGACCAGAATGCTTTCTGTGAGAGCCTGAGAAAAAGATTTCTCTTCATGTGACTCTCCCCAGGCACACTATAGAACTTCAATCTCTTTCCTCTGTGGCTCCACAATCTCCTTGCTCAGAAAA